>MJUU01053197.1:169033-181018 GCA_002080025.1 Modiolus philippinarum | reverse complement strand
CCCCCCCCCCCTCGTATTCCGTATGGGGGAAAGTTTGGAACATGCCCAATTTTCCACGGGGGGATCGGCATCTGCTAATTTCCCCCGGAAAAACTGGCATGGGGAAAATGGCTATAGAACACTGGCACAAGAAAGAACTAGAGGTTTATGGGTATTCAAACCCCCTTTCCCTACTCTGTTCTGTTTGCCTATAGTATTTTAAAAATACAAATAAAACCCAATACAGGTAGACTACTAACTCCAAGACCACTGACAATCTTGAGAAGGAAAGAATAAGACAAGAACGTAATTTAGAGAGATGGATCAAGGAGTGTTTGTCGCTGAACTCCAGGATAGTTCAAGGAGCCTAGTCTGCTGGTAAAACACTGTCGCAATACGGGAGAAAATTCAGATTCAAATCATATATCCTGAAGTACAGATCTGGTCATACAGATCTGTGTTGAGTAATAATATAAAGGGATTACAAAACCTCTAATAATTTTTTCCGAAATTTGGTAGCACGAGTTGAAAACACTCACATTAATATGACCCTTAAAACGTGTTCAGCAGAAGTCCTGACCTACATATTTTGCGAAAATAACCCTTCTGATGTTCAAATTGTTTATTTATAACCATTTGTATAATTTTTAAACATGAACTTTTATAAATAAACCACTCTTTATGTTTTTTGTACTGCATTAGCATCCTAGAAAATCCGGTGCCATGATCATTTAGTGTCCGTTTCCATAGTATGTTTACATTTTGTCTCGTCTGTGTTATATTCGTACAAAATAGTTTGCCAAAGTAAGTTCTGAGTCTTCTGTTGTTCAAAAAAATACTTATTTAAGAAATAATTCATGGGCGCCGGTGGTTTGTTGGAGATTTACATATGGGTTGCCATTATTTTCGTTAATATTTTACCCAGAGCGTAGCGTAGCGGAGCGAGGGGTAAAATAAACGAAAATAATGGACACCCATATGTAAATCGACTACAAACCACCGGCGATCATGAATTATTTCGATTCTAATATGACAGTTCATGATTTGAGCGGACCTATAGTGTATACGGTAACGACAGCCATTACTTCAGATTTACTGACGTTTTTGTGCACAAAACGTATTGTGACGTCGTCAATTTCAGCGTAAAGACTGTTGTGAAGTCACTCATTATGTTATTGGAGATTTTCATATGGCTAGTCGTCATGGTTTCCATTGTTCCCATATTACAATCGTGAATAACATCCTATAGTTCTTCGTTGTGAAACAGATAAATGCCAAAAGTGTTTTCGTTAAAGGATCCCTTCGCTGTCAAAAGTAAGTATTAACCAACAAAACCAACAATGTTTACATAACAAAACGGTTAGTTTGAATGAATGGATGATCCAAAAGTTCCGTGATATTATCACTTACCCGATCAAGACAATAAACAATTATAAAAAGTCCAATTATTGCACACTCGTACACGAATTTTCCTCAAAACATCCGAAATGATCCTTTACGCGATTCCAAAAGAATCCTGTCCATCCGAAAGAATCCGTTATGGCTATGCACCGTGATACCAGTCAATTTCACGATTTGTTGAAAATTAACATTCAATTTCAAAATTTGTTTTATTAAATGATTTAGTTAATTACCGATAAAAAGAATAATAGAAGTTTTGTTTTTGATGCAAGAAATATTGACTCCAATAATGGACTCACCCACAAGGGGCTCGTCCATTATTGTTCGCCAATATTTCTATTATCAAAAACAAAACTTCCATTATTCTATATATATAATTGCTTATATTTGCCGTTGTCTTTTAAAAGATTCAGTATTGTTGTAATACTATTATTAATATTACCAAGCAGTTCGGTAATTCTTTAATTAATACAATGTAGAAAAGTAGTGACTCTAAGATGAAGAACAACAATGAAAGCGTTGTTCCACTGCGTTATTTTACAATGCATTTGCAAAGACTTTGTCTCATGTGCATTTTCTCCATACCTCTTCATTGCTAAAATCTTGCTCAAAATTTGTTGTGCAGCTACAAAGTGTACCGGCAAATATTGCGGGGGAAGCAAATATGCATAGGGAGGAAAGCTTTTGATACTTTTTGGGTGGTTGTCTGGAGAAAAGGTAAGTTTGCACATTATTCAAACGCAAGTATGTAATACTGCTATATACCACAGAACCCAGCAATAAAAAGACAACACGATGGTTAAAAAAGGACCCACAGACTGTAGTTTCTACGAACACCTCGACATAGTTTCAAACTTTCGGGTGAAAATGATATTTTCCAAAATTTTATCTTTCTAACATGTAAAGGAATCGTTGTACTTGTTCACATAAAATTTAAAATACAATTTCACCAAGACTTTTTCATCCAAAAATACGTGCTTTCCTGGTTGCTCGACTATTTCACAACTTCTGTATGTAGGGGAAGCAGCTGCATTACAGCAAAAACGCGACGCAGTCTATAAGAATAACACAAGTGAATTTTACATACAACTTTTATGCACAAATAACGATTTTTAAGCTAAATTCCTCTGAAGAAATTATCGGGTAATCATTTGCGACAAGCACCAAAAGAAGTCGTTGTGCTTTTCAAAAAAGTTTTAGTATCAAAGACACTGCACAATATGTCTCTGCTCTCACGAAACATGTTGTTTCTTACAACAAAACAATCCACTGCTTTCCTATGACTCCCCCGGTCACACATACAAAAATGTAAAATATAAAAATTTGAGCAATGATGGTAGCAAGTATTTTTCAGCAACTAAGTCTTGTTGAAATTAAAGTCTTGTTTAAATTGAATTATTGAATGTACATGGACACGTAAAACGATTCATATACCCGTTAAAAAGGTAAAACTTCATTTTTCACCTAGAAGTTCGAAATTATTTCGAGGTGTACGGGGAAACTACAGTCTGTGGATCTTTACTCTCTTGACCATCGTGTAGCCTATTTATTGCTAGGTTCCGTGGTATATAGCATTATTAGATGATTTCGTTTGGATATTTTGCAAACTTCCGTTTTCTCTAGACAATCACCGAACAAGTGCCAAAAACATCCCCCTTAGGCATATTTGCTGGTACACTGTGTCCTAGTATTTAACCATTTTCTGTTAAAAATTTCTGGTCCAAAATTCAGAAAAAAATACCGTTTCTAGATTGACAAGTAGTTTCTCGCCTATTATCAAGAAGTAATTTTAGTTGTCGAAATGTGCATATGCAAAAACAAAATTCACAGCAACTTCAGTATATTTTTTAAATTTATGATCATTTTCGCAGAACTACACAAATATGAAGCACCACAGTTTACTTAATTATCTAATTGAAATTTGAAATAAAGAAAAATAATTGATATTTCGATAATAACAATAAAAAACCTACTTATTATAAAATTATTTCGCAATTACTATGTGACCATGAAAGTGTTTGCAAAACCCATTTTAACAAACCAGGGTATCTGAGAATTTGACCTGAAATAAGTTCTAGAAAATTCTTAACGTGTAGCAGTTTTGATAGTGTTATGTGCTGTTGGTGAAAATTGTCCAACTTAACATTTTGGAGTTAGCAGTAACATTTTTTTTTGTACTACGAAGGGTAACATATATTAACCCGAAAGTAAGATAGGCCTTTATACAGAAATTACCGGCGTTTTTCCAATACTGTAGTATTTCGTCGAGTACCTGTTTTTATATATCAATGACTGTGACATTCTGTTTCTGTATGGTCTTTATTCTATGATGTAAGACACAACACGATTTATGACATTCCAATAAATAAACAATTAAAGGATATGAAGTAAATGTGCAAGGGACAAAGTCTCTACAAATATATGGTAAAACCATGCAATCGAATAACTGTTTAATTATTGTTATTCATCTTGAAGTCATCATGAGACATTTAACAATAAGCTATGTTCTTTCCTAAAAGTAGTAAGTTAAGACGGTTTAAGTAAGTATAAACACTTCTTTACTGGTGATATTTAATAAGCATTTTAGAACTGTACTATATATACAAACATAGTTTTCATATTGTTTTCTTTTACACCAGAAATCAGAAATAAATGTAAAGGTATTTTGTTCCAAGTTCGACAACTTCCTCAAACCGTAGAAATCGATATTTGATGTGAACTAATTGACACATGTCTGTGAATTAATTAAAAATTGCTTTGCTTCATTTAAGTGTAGTTAATTTTGATTTGATAGACAGTGTTACCCGTTTTAATCACATAACTCTATATTATTGCATCAGAAATCATCTAAACCAGTAGATGAGATCCAGTCAATATATATTAAATAAAACATTACATATATACATATATGACATTTTACAGGTTGACAATTCTCTATATATACATGTATTATGCTAACTAAGCACTTGTGATATAATTCTATTTTTTCAGTTTTTTTTCAATGTTCTTTCTATGTTATGTTATCGGTTTCATTTCAAGAACAGTATAACTAGCTTTTCGTCCAAAACCGGTATCTTTTTCGTCACTTCCTGCACTGTTGCTTGATTTTAAAATCGAGCCTCTTGTTACTGTATCGGTAACAAAATTGTGCCTGTTCATAGAATATCCTCTTTTCAAGCAATTACTTATCGCATGTCTAAATGTATCTCTGAAATTTTTTGACATAAATCCATACACAATGGGGTTTACGCAACTATTGGCGTAAGACATCAATGAAAATGCTGTCCTCATAGGTCTTAGAAATGTCGTATGAAGATCGTCTAAGATGCCAAACGCTACCAGCAAATTGTTGATCAATATTGGTCCCCAACATACGGCAAACAAAAATACAACGACGATCAGCATCATAATAACCTGGAACATATAACACGAAATAACTTTATAACAATCGAAAAATGCAATGAGCTCAATATTACTTGAAAAAAAGTACAAAAAGTCACATAAAATTGAAAAATACAACAATTATCACAATATACAATGAGTATCATAATTTCTCGTAAAAGTACAAGTAGCATCCAAATAACATGAAAAAATAACACGAACATCATAATGACCTTAAACAAAGTACAAGGAACGCCATACAAACTATACACCGAGCATTGTGACACCCTAAAACAATAATCACCATTATTAACCTAAACTTAAAATACAGTGTGAATTGACCATTTAATATAACCGGAAGTTCTTGGTAGCTGGCATTTATACAGGCAAGATGCCCTGTATAAAAATAATACAGACCAGATGCTCTGTATTAAAATAAATACAGGATAAATTTCCTGTATAAATAAATCGGACATATTGGGAAAGTGTTGTAATGAAACTTCATGCAGAATAAAAAAGATCAGCTTTGTTGAATATGTGGGGTTATAATTTACTAGCTAAGCACGTTTAACTGAAAAGTCGGTAGAAATCTGCTTTATACCTTCTTGGCCTGGGTAAATAACAAAATACCGACGTTACTGAGAATCTAGTTCCTGCATATGGCCATTTTGACAACACATGAACAAAAAAATAATGTATACAGCCTGTACTGAGATTTTACAGATAAATGCAGTTATTATGAATAAATGATTACCACAGTTACTGAAAATCTTGTTTCTGCAGATGATCATTTCGAGAACATGTCTTTTTAATGCAGATAAAATCTAAGCACCTGGAAGTCCTATAGCTGATAAATGACAGTAAGATGTCATAAACTTGTTATTCACATATTAATCATGTATTATGTACTCTTACAGTAGTATTTGGGTTTCTATCACATGTATTTGAACTCGGCTACGCCTCAGGTCAATACAGATGACTTCAAACCAATACAACTGTACGATGACATTACATGTATACAGGATAAATATAGAATCCACAATCGCATGGAGTGAGAAATAACAAAATACCGAAGTTACTGTTTATTTTTTTGAGGAACGACATTTCTACACTAGAGATAGTTAAATTTTCAAATTTTAAAACGCGAAACTTGCCGAGCGTTTAAAATATTTGAAATGTCATTTTTCACGAGATACGGTTGTGGATTTCATTTCTATAATGATTTCAGGGAGGTTTTGGAAAAAAACATGACCCCCCTTTTCTGATGATCCGAAATAAATGTGTTCTTTGAACTTAACGTCATCAGGCATGGTCACCTTTTTTTCATGACGTAACAAGGTAAAGTCGGAAAATGGCAAACATATTTGACGACATAACTGAATTGCATTAAATCACTTGCCGAGAACAACATTCCCTATAGAGAGGAGAAATATAGTTTCTACAACGAGAACTAAGTTAATTATGAAATTTCTCACATCGAGTTAAATAAATGTTTGAAAACGAGGCTTGTCGAGTTTTTAAACATTTGAAAATTTATTTAACAAGATGTGAGAATTTTCATAACTAACGTGTTTGAGTTGTAGAAAATGTTTCTCAAATGACATAATGTTATACACCGAGGATTATGTTCCGAATGGATATGGCGGGAAATTTCACGCGAGTTATTCTCTCACTAGAGACGAGAAATATTTTTATCACACCGGTCAAGCGTTGGTTAAATTTGCTAGAAATTAGAAAAACGTATTTCTCCCACTGCTCAGGAAAAGTGAAAACAGGATAGAGATAAGAGAAATATGAAAGTATCCATTTAGTAACACTGAAGTATCACAATGACCTGAAAAAAATCACGCAAACATTCAGAATCATTAAAACCTGTAAAATACAAGGACCAACCAAAATCAAAACTACTGGACAAAGCCTTTTTGTCAGATTCGAGTAATATGATCTTGGTATTAAGGTCTTGCATAAGAAAATTCATTACATTTTAGTTTAATTTGCATTCAAAAGTTTCTCGCGAGAGATTGGATCGAAAACATAAGTCTAAAGTAAAAAATATGTTTCATGATGTCAGTCATATTTGTGCGCGGTTCGAAATGAGCATCTAAGAAGAATCGGTCAAATACATATTGGCTCAATATTTTCAAAGATAATGTTCAAAAATATTTTATGGGCGCCTCCGTTGAACCAAGTTCAGAGCTGTTTGGGTATAACAAATGGGTAATTTTTGAAAAAGACCTTAAATACATCATCCAAGCACAACTTGATTGATTAAAAAATTTCTTGTTTCTGAGGATTTTTTTTCTATCGAGTCTAGTGTCAAAATGCGTTCTCCAAATGCTTTTGTGTTTTTCGACACAAAAGCAAAACAAGTGAACAATCCTTGTTATAATATATTTTGTTTATTCTATTCTATTCCATAAAAATGCAGAATCAGCTTTCGGCGTCAGCAGTTTTTCATGACGAAAAATTAGCGAATTTGAATTCTTGTTAACCGAAAAACATCAAACCGATTTTTTTAAAGAATTCAACTTAAAAGAGTTGTGTTAACAGAAAATTGGTATGAGAAACGACGGTATGAAATAAAAGCATACTTGCATATCGGTTATTTAAACCGATTGAAAAAGTAAAATTAAAATGACTCAAACTAGACACAGAAGGTTAGAGTATCCTTCTATGAATCGAAAATTCTCAAGATTGTATGTGGAATAATGAAATTTTATATAATTCAGATAATGAATGAACTTTAAAGATCCACTGCTTGAAGCGTTTTGACTAGAAGAAATAAACAGCTGCGCCAAGAGCGCATGATACGCCCATCCTCACTTTAAAGCAAACTGATTAAATGATTCTTGAAATTAAAAACTCCGTATGAACAAACATGACAAGGGACTTCTGAATATGTATCAATTATTTCATCTGATGTTAAACAGTTAAAGATGTATAGACAGAAATTGCAATTTCATACTTTTTTGAAATAATCAAAGTCCTATAACTCTGGAACGAAAAATTCTTCCACAAAACATAACGGTAGTGAGCTTTCTTCCGTCATATCCAACAATCTTGCAAAGTTTCAAGAAAAAAAAATAAAGCGTTCTCTAGCTAGAATATGACTTGTGGACGAAAATTGCATTTTCAAGCTTTTTTGAAATAATCAAAGTCCTATAACTCTGGAAAGAAAAATCCAACGACAAAATAAAACAATAGGGAGCTTTCTTCCGCCACACCCAATAATCCTGCAAAGTTTCAAGGAAAATGTTTAAAGCGTTCTCTAGTTAGAGTACGACATGTGTACCAAAATTGCGATTTCAAGCTTTTTTGAAATAATCAAAGTCCCATAACTCTGGAATGAAAAATCCAACGACAAAATAAAATGATAGGGAGCTTTCTTCTGTCATACCCAACAATCCTGTAAAGTTACAAGAAAAATGATCATAGCGTTCTCTAGTTAGACTACGACGTGTGGACGGACGGACGGACACCGGTATACCATAATACGTCCCGTCTTATATAAAGGGAGCTTTCTTCCGTCATACCCAACAATCCTGAAAAGTTTCAAGAAAAATGTTCAAAGCGTTCTCTAGTTAGAGTACGACGTGTGGACAGACAGACGGACGGACACCGGTATACCATAAAACGTCCCGTTAAAAACGGCGTATAAAAAACTAAAGACGTTTTGTCACACCAAACATGCTTCACCTATTTAAAATGAAAAAGAGAAAATTAAAAATGTACAATAAGAAACGGAAACGTTATAACAGAAGGAATGAAGTTTAAAGACAAAACCAGAATACCTTCAAAATTATCAGTAAAACTGTTTAACGACTGGAATTATTTACTACAAATGCTGTTCAAAATATAAGATCCAAATATACGTACAAAAAGAGCACACATCTTACCAAAAATTTCGGAAATACAATAAAAAAATATAAGACCCTGTCGTCAAAATGATCATACAGCTGAAGACTTAAGCTTTTATAATGGTTGTTAAATTAATAGGATGTCATTTCCATTGCTTTATATTACATAATGTGTGTTGAATATGTGCTCACCCTTGTGCCTACCTGTTTTCTTGTTTTAGCATCATCATCATTTGTTACTGGTGTCTTCTTTGTTGATGCTTTCATCTTTCCACCGGCCTCTCCATTTGTCGGCGGTGACTTGAATCCCGAGGAGCTACGCTCTGAACACGAATACTGGCACTCGCTGAAAAAAAGAACTCAACAGTAAAGCATATTTTTGTTATTTTTGTAGTCATACAACATCTTCTCATCATAACTCAGATGTCATACATGATAAATAAGGAATTCAATGCACCAATATTTCTGTACTAAAAAGATCCATATTTGGTGCCAGGTAATCATTTATTACACTCTCACAAACTGTTTCGCACATCACGTATAAAGTGGCGGATGTCGTCTGATTATGAGTTTCATGGGTCATATGTTATCCTGGACTCGACGAATCACGTGTTGTGAAGACAAACGAGATTGTTTACGGTTACTGATGACACATCACACTCTGTGACAGAAAGATGCTTCGAAGGAGGTACGTACGTTACTTATATTTATTTTTTTGTGACATGACTTTACTTCCCTTTTCCATTAACCCCATTTTACTCATATCTGTTATCTTAAAAATATATTGAAATCCTTAATGCCTAAGACCAACACTTTCCTGTCGTCCGTCCGTGTTTACATCGAACAAGAAACCACGTAATCTGCAAGGGGAACGTTGAGGACCGTAGCCGAGTGGTTAATGCTTTAGGCAAAAATACTAAAGGAACCTGGTTTGATCCTCGGATGAAAATTTGGCATGTCAAAACGGCTTTTTTTACCCCCCCACATCTCAAGAGCAAAAACACATGTGTTATGTGTACAATCACAATATATATATAGAGTTAGGATATATCTCCAGTAATCCCTGTAGGGAGTGGGCATGAATTCCTATGTACCCATGAAGATCATGTGATGCTCCTCGATTGGAGGATTATCACTAGTACAAACATACATACATACATACAAACTCTTGCGAAATTCGTTTTATGTATCGGAAGCCGTTTGGACATATTGCATAAAAATAAAGAAAATTGACGTTTTTGCAAAAAATTAATCATCAAAGTGTGATTAGATAGTGATGCGAAAAATTAGCACTATTGTTTGTGCACTTGTATTTAAAATACAAATGGGGAAAAAAATCAAATGTCCTCTCAATTACTTTAAATTTACATATAAATGGAAGATAAGGAAAAAATTAAAATGCAAAGAATTTTGTATGTGTGTGATTTGTTTTCTTATTGTTGTTTTTTTTTATTTTTTTTGTTTGTGTGTATGTTTTCTTTTTTTTTATATAATTATTAAGTGATTGATAATTCTATTTTCTCATTTTTATTTTTCAGAGAACAACAGTGAATAGGAGGAATTATAAGAACTACAGTCCCACTATGCTGACCAAGGCTTACTTGGCAGTCACAGATAATACTTTTTTAAAACAGCACCCAAGTTTAATGTTCTTGAACAAACACTAAGAGACCTTGTGAAACGGAGCATTGAGTTTGAGACAACAGAATCTGAACCATACCCATTACATAATCTTAAAGAAGAGGAAAAACAAGTTACTCACATAAAGGAAATAACATAAATTGGAAATGGATACACACGTTCTTCTTGAATCTGGATACTCACTATGAATACCATTTAGGAAAACGTGATAATGGCCACCCATTAACTCTACAGTCGTTCTACAATTTATTAGACAGATGGCCAGAGTTAAGAGTTAGTATCTGAAATCTGGTCTAGGGCAACATCGGATGTATGTGTCAATAAACAATTTTAAGAATTGGGTAGAATTACGGACGAGTATAATTTAAAAAAAAAACAACAACTCAGAATGTATATACAATGTGGACGAGAAAGGGATTAGTCAGCAACACTCACTACCTTATGTTGTTGCTGGTATTGAGCAAATGGCCACTGTTATATCCTATGAGATGTCTGTCACAGTGACCTTCTTTGGCTGTGGAAATGCTCTTGGTCAAAGTATACCACCCTAATTCGTTTTCCCGGAACATGTAGAAGTACAACTCTAATTGAGGGTTGCACTCCTGACACAATTTTGATGTAACTCCATCTGGTTTGTCTAACTCTGTTATATTTGAGCAATATTTGAAACATTGATTTTTGATATTCGCTGTACGCGGTGCTGAAGACTAACATCTGCTTCTTCTCTAAGATGGACATAGTTCACACATATCAACACACCTAATCGACTGGAGTATTTCGGATAAAGTTATTTAATATGTTCTGCTACCACACACGAGCCATGTGTTTCAACCAATGGATGTAGATTCATTAGGTCCTTTCTAAATGATTTACAGATTTAGAGTGCCATACGTATCAGAGATTGAATCATGGAACTGTGAACAGATACTCCATCTGTAACATTGCTTGAAAGGCAAATAGCCATGCTTTATCGTTTAAAAAGTCTGGTATATACCCTTATGATCCGTTTGTCATTGACAATGTAAAAATGGATAACAGGAAACACCTACAATGGCTGAACATTGTAATTACATGCCACAATCTGCTATGGAACTACACATGAAGAACATGAAAAAGACAAAAGACAAACGTAGACAACGATATGAACTCGGGACAGCTGGACTTTGTACCGGCACTGGCAAAAGCCAGCGGTAGGGTTAAACCGGTTTATGGGTACCCAAGCCTGTTTCCTAAAGGGGCATGCATGATCGTCCCGTTTCCCTATAGTATAATAAAAATACAAATAAAACCCAATACAGGCAGACCCCTAACTCCATGACCACAATCTTGAAGGGAAAGAAAAAAAACAATACATAATTTAGAAAGATGGGTAAAGGAGTGCTCGCCGCTAAACTGTCGGCTAGCTCAAGGAGCCTAGTCTGCTGGTAGAACACTGTCGCACTACGGAAGAAAAATCAAATTCAAAACTTCCCGAAGGGTTTGGTCAAGAATCACCATTGATTTCAGCAGACATCGGCAGTATCAGTGAGAGGCCAGTATGTGTGCAAAATTTTCAGGTCATTAGGTCTCAAAGCTAATGTAATGGATGCAAGCAGAATATCTTGTCGATATCCCCTATTACGTACAGAATGTAAGTTACGTCCCAGCTTTTCTGGACTTTTAATCAATTTATGGCATTTTTAACAACAATCCGTAAAAACAAGGATAAGAAATGTCCTTAGTAATA
>MJUU01053197.1:149007-163875 GCA_002080025.1 Modiolus philippinarum | reverse complement strand
TCTTTGTTTTTCCGACGTTGCCATTGTCCTTGGATTGTTCTTTTTAGACTGACGGTTCGGTTCTCACTTACTTTGCAGAACTCTGTTTAGTACCAATGGAAACCTAACTTCCGAAAAAAGTGAAATTTGGGGAGGGCTTGGTTGTGATAGATGTTTCTCACTACGAAACCTGTAGCAGAATTTTCAATTTCTCGGACTTTTTGTTTATAGTAGAGGTCTGAAAATGTGCCAGACTATACGAAAAAAAATTACAATTTTTTTTTTGAAATTTTGACACCAAGTTGAATGCAAAAATGCTGAAATTGGAATTTTTGCCTCTAAGGGACTATCAAAATCCGATCCTCCTGTAACAGACCAAAGACTTTTCATGCCATTTATACATGATAACAGAGAGTGTTGACAATTCTATGTGTATGTGTCAGCGGCAATAAGCATAATCAGGCATTAAGCCTATTTCCTAGGCAGAAATATTATTTACTGAAACCATCCACGCATTAGCCTTAAAGACTAGGAAATAGACCTATTGCCTGAATGAAATGGTCAGGCATTAGGCTTATTGCCTGTTGACCTTTATTCGCTCTGTCCTTAGCTGATTTAGGCTTTACTATTTAGATCATATTGATAATTTTGTTCTCTTTCAGCGTTTACACATATTTCTGTATATGGATTTCCAAATGTGATTTTATTTGCACTGAAGAGACATAAGTTTTCGAAATGCGTATATGCAGAAACTACATTAACAGTAAATTCAGTATTTTATTATTTATTATGCAAATATTTATTATCAAAATTAGAGCTTTTTCTTACATTTAGCAATACCAACATTTTTCTGGTCACTTATTGTCTCACGTGATTGAAAAATGGCACTTGCTTCTGCAAAGTTTTCCTACATTTTGCTTGTTTAACAAAAAATGTTTACATCTAGTACCCGAGATATGGACCTTTATTAAGAATTCAATTAAAATGTGACAGACGTGGACAAGAGTAACACTGCACAGACAGCAGGATCACCCCCATGATTATCACCATAAAGAAAAATCATTCTTAGCGGCTGTGAAAATGCGAACACCCGAAAATTTTCTGTGTCGAGCTATGCTTATTATAATTACTAATCAGATCAGATGCCAAAAGATTCACATTCAGGCTTTTTTTAC
This sequence comes from Modiolus philippinarum, assembly GCA_002080025.1. Classification (NCBI taxonomy): domain Eukaryota; kingdom Metazoa; phylum Mollusca; class Bivalvia; order Mytilida; family Modiolidae; genus Modiolus; species Modiolus philippinarum. The sequence continues at coordinate 162,721 of MJUU01053197.1, read as the reverse complement.
TCACTTTTGAAAATTTGTCACAACATCAACTTTTGGTGGAGTGGTCAAAATAAAACTCCCAAATTGTCTGAACATTGCTATCACACTGACGAAAACAATGAAAAATGCGTCATTTATCAAGTTCTGAGTTTCATTGTTCAGAGTTAAAATTTGTAAAAAAAAAAATATGCAAAGTTTTAATGACTACCAAATTTTGAGAAAATATATTCAAAACATCAGAAAGATCTAAAAATTTACAGAAATGTTCCCAACACATTTCAAAAGAGGCTTAAAAAAGTTCAAACTAAGTCAGCGTCATTCAGAGAGGATCATTTTAAAAGTGGTGATTATAAATAACATACCAAAGTTACTGTAAATTTATTTATGCATATGCACATTTCGACAACTTATGCCTCTTCAGTGCGGATCAAATAAAAACATTTGAAAATCCTTTAACCGAAATGTGTGTAAAAGCTGATAGAGAACAATTTACTATTGGGATCTTTAAAGGAAAGCCAAAATCATCTAAGGACAGAGCTATGCATTAGGGAGATACATCTTAGGTTTCAAAATTTCATAAAATTTTGATATAGCAAGTTTTGAAATAAAATAGGTTTTTGAGCCGGCACCAAAGTACTGGCTATTTGGTTGATGATAACCATCGGGGACTAACAGTCCACCAGCAGTGGCATCGGCCCAGTGGTAATAAATACCAAAATACCGAAGTTACTGTGAATTTAGTTTCTGAATATGCACATTTCGAGAACTTATGTCTCTTTAGTGCAGATAAAATCAAAACAGTTGGAAATCCATTAACCGAAATATATGCAAAAGCTGGTAGAAAACAAATTACCAATAGGATCATAAAAGGAAAGCCAAAAATATCTAAGGACAGATCTATGCATGAGAGAAATACTCCTAGAGTTTAATCAAAATTTCATAAAATTTAGATATTGCAAAATTTAAAATAAAATCGGTTTTAGGACCAGCACTATAGTACTGTAGGGAGACGAATTTATATAAGTTTTTCGAAACTTGTTTTCGAATCCCATTAATTAATTGATTTTGTAATATGTATGTGTATTTATATATTTGTGCTTTGTATTATTTGTAACAATTAATTAATAAAATATGTTTACACTATAGTACTGGCTACTGGGAAGGTGAATATCCTCGGGGACTGACAGTCCACCGGCAGAGACATCGACCCAGTGGTAAAAATAATAAAATACCGAAGTTACTGTGAATTTAGTTTCTGCATATGCGCATTTCGACAACTTATGTCTCTTCAATGCAGGTCAAATCAAAACAGTAGGAAACCCATAAACCGAAATATATGTAAAAGCTGATAGAGAACAAATTACCAATAGGATCTTAAAACATTAATTGGTATCAAATATCGACAAGGAGCTAACGCAACCGATCATTGAAAGTATAATGATTGTGTTAATTTCCAATGCATCTGAATGTGCAAAATAAAACATTTATTTACCCAAATACGCTTTGTTTCTTTTGTTTAACGTTTGTATTTATGTTGAGAAATTTTGCTCTGTAAATCAATATTACGGTATCCCTCGAAGATATGGAAAAAAGTATCATATATATCGACAGTTTATGTACTAGACTAAAATTTGATTCTGTTACAAACAATTTATACCATACCTACATTTACAGTCCCAAGTTAACACACCGGCTTTAAAAGATGCATTCTGCATAAAGTGTATAATAGACATACATCCCTGATCTTACCACTGCTTTGTTGGACATTATAAACCAGATTTCTATTGAGATAATTGATATACCTTCCATTGATATACCTTCCAGATCTCATCATTGCTCTGTTGAACACTATATGCCAGATTTCTACTGAGAAATAGATATACCTTCCTGATCTCATCATTGCTCTAGATATCTATTGATATAATTGACATACCTTCCATATCTCATCATTGCTCTGTTGGACACTTCAGATTTCTATTGAGATAATAGAATACCTTCCTGATCTCACGATTGCTAAATGCCAAACTTCTATTGAGATAATTGACATACCTTCCAAATCTCATCATTGCTCTGTTGGACAAGTTATATGCCAGATTTCTATTGAGATAATTGACATACCTTCCTGATCTCATCATTGCTCTGTTGGACACTATATGCCAGATTTCTATTGAGATCATTGTATAACACACAGCCATCACAACTACTGGTATAACAAACATGATAACAAACATGTATAATTCATATAGCTTGAAGTAGTTTGGTGAAAACTGGATCTTACACCACTTAGCTGTGCGATGAACACCTTCTATCACTTTAATGTACTGAAAATGACAATTCTAAATATTAGTTGGAAATATATTAAAATGTTCAAAAATGTTAATTTAGGCTTTTCATTTACATTTCCTGAGTCCCCATACTGATTTCGTTTTTAGAAAGGTGAATGCATTTCCGGACATTTAATCTGAATAAGATATCAATAACTGGAAGTGGAAAAGAAAATAAATATACTTTTTCCCAAATAGACTGGAGAGCTCATAATAAAAGAAAATATAAAATTTTCTAGACATGGCTATACTCTGTGAAGTTTCTATTGTAACATATCACCAGATTCTTTTTGACCGCTTTCACGTCATTCAATTTCATTCAATTTTATTGCAGGAATTTGGTTAGAATTCTAGTCAAAACAAATATAAAAAACAGAATTTGTTGTTTAGAACGTTAAATGTTAATTCCAGTGTTTCCAAATATCATGTAAGAATAGGATGCTGGTTTTCTCTATCTGTAAAATATCACATAATCGTTACAGTGATAACTTCTATGTAAGTTGCTCTTTTTTTCTATTTTCGATGTTATTGCATTATCACCAGGTTGTTTATTTTATATACTAACTTTTAACGTGATTTTTTTCTTATTCTTAAGATTGTAAAGGAGGACAAGTAAGGGGACATGGGGTAAATGTACATGGGACAAAAGTCCTATAAATACATGACAAGATTAAGCAAATGAAGAACGTTTTCATTGTTGTACTTTATCTTGAAGTCACCATGAGGCCTCCAACAAAGAGCGAACACTCCTACCTCAGAGTAAGTTCAAGACGGTCCCTAGCACCTGTTGATGGGTGTAGTTAAATGCTGAACAAGCTACATCCAGATGTGGAGTCGTCAACAGACATAACATATCGAGCAAAATACTCATACAAACACTGTCATCCGTTGTTCGTATTTCGGCGATGTTTATTACAGTGTAAACCTAATGAGTTTATGGCCCTAAATCCTCATCTCTTTATTATAATTGATGAAGTTTCATGAAATAGAAATATGGAAAGGATATTAGGATATGATACTAGTATTTAAGTCGCTTTAAATCGCGTACAGCAATACGGGAAATTTCAACTTGTTAAGAATTTTTTGAAATTGTGGATTTCCTATGTTTGGATTCTAGTGCTGCTGATGAGGAATTAACTTCCGTAATCACCATACAGCTCATTAAAATTATTGCAGTTGGAGTGACCATATGTCTTATGGTCTCATGTTCATTTACTCCATATCCTTTCGTAAAATACAGAAAAGTAATCATTGCGAAGAAGTAAATATTAAAAAGTTTGCCGTAAAACTTAATATCCGACCTATTTGACACTGTCTGGAATGACTCAAATAATACTGATTGAACAGGTGATATACTAACGGAAAAAAAGAAACTGTGCAATAATATAAACGCAATATCTCTATAATTACACTGAATATTGTTACAATATTTTGCATAGTCATTCATGAAGACATGCCGAGCAATATTGATCTTGTTTCTGTATTTTTTTAGTGATTTTTTCGGGTGTTCGAAAAATATCCGTATTTTTGAACTTTTTACCCAAGCGTCAAGGTCAAATCCTACCGACGTTTTGTTTCAGTGTAATTGGATTGCTCTGACCTTTAATGAAGTCAGAAAACACTTTTTCCCATTAAGATCATCTTGTCTGACTAACGAGGGTGTTGAAAATTGGTCCTCATTTCAAGCGTTGCTTCTCTAACATGAAAAAAAAATGACGTCATCAAACTTTTTTTGTTGCATGTAGACAATAAACAGACACATTTTCAACAATTTCTTCACTTTTTAAACCATAAAAAAAAGAAAATCGGATTTCCGGTCATAAACACATAAAGTGAACACCAAAATAGCCGACTTCCTGACATGCGCAGTAGGTTTCAGGCATCCAAGATTACTTCAAGAATGTTGCCGGGTTTTGAGACCCCACAATTTAAATTGTTTTCAGACCCGCATCCGGAGCAAGGGATCAACAAAAAGAACCAGTATCTGTCTTGAAACAAGGTCAACATTCGACCATAAAGCTTGACACAAGTTTCAAGCACTTTCCCTGACAAATTGAACAACCCATATGCAAATGTGCCGAATGCTTCTGTTAAAATCAAATGCAGATTTATTGCATAAAAAGGTGGAAGTTTTGCATCGACTGAATCTGTTTGTTGCTCGGCAATGGGGTAAATGTCAAGGAGACAACATCCCATATCCAGTTTAAAACGACCCAAAACAAAGCATCTAGGGGTCACCGTACGGTCTTCAACACAGTGAGGAACCTCACACCATATAGCAAGCCCTAAATGGCCCCAAAAAGGTTAAAAAGTGAATAAATCAATGGAAACAAACCACATCAAATAACCCAAATATCAAGAAACTAAAATGTTATAAGAAGACAAGGACAAGCGAATGACCAGAAGTGGGTTTACAGTTGCCTCCAATATTAAAAAAGACGTCTCGTTTGTCTCTCATAGAGTTGATTTCATTCGTTGGTCAATGAATCGCCAAACACCTCGATGAAACTACTTTTTATACTGACAGTTGATTCGGTATTTAGTTATTTATTGATTACAATTTCGGCAATAAGTGTTGTGATTGGTCAATTCAACGTAATTTCAGCGGCAAAATTTTTGGGGCCATTTTGTTATAGGGAAGATGCTTTTAAGCTGGAATACCAAAGTTTTAGTTTAATATGCTATTATTTAAAAAAATTTATGGCATTTAGAAACAATGCACAATTTCTTTTTTTCCACTAGTATATCATTGTATAAAGCCACAACATGTTTTTAGGTAATATTTACGCTTCCAACTTTGCTCTCATATCACTTTATATAGTTCAATTCATAGTGCTAAAAAATTTTTCACAGGAGCAAAAAGCTTGTCTCTGTTGAGTCTTCAATATTCCGCTTTATTGTGTCAAACTATTTGTGTCATTGCTTCATTTTATTTCAATCAGTCAATCTACATACATAACAGTTAAGATAGAGTTAATGAAGCTTGTACTTCAAGGTAGCAATTTAAAAGATCTCCTTAACCTACCTTTCCGAAAATGATAGGAACAGCCATCATAAATGATAGAACCCAGATACCGATTATAACAATTCTTGTGTGGTTCATAGTACAGATGTACCGGGCCTTCAGGGGAAACAGTATTGCTAAAAATCTGCAAAATTTAAACTTTGTGGTTAATGCAATAATAATGATAATGTTGAGACCTTTTTTCTTTGTTAAATTACACCAAGACTTGCATGTCTATTAATGTGCATGTCAGTAATTAATTTGTTATTTTTGTGTGTGTCATAAACTGTAAATTAGTAGGCTATGAATAAATTTAAAGTTCTATTGTGTCTTGTACTTCCCATCCTAACAATTATGTTCACAAAGACACGATTTATTACTTCGTGCAAGATATATGCAATGCATAATTATACTAGTAAATCCACGTGCTGTATAAATCGTCACTTTCTTAACGTATCATAAATTCCAATCAGCGTTAAATTTTTATGTGTCAAATTAAATATAAAACAAGCAGCAGATGCTGGAATCCAACAGGTTTAATGTATAGCTGCAATTGTTTGAATGTACTACAGGGTTTTGTACTTATTTTTATGACTCAAGTCCTGATAAAGCTGACAAACGCACCACTGTGATCGCACTGGTGAGGAAATCGTTGAAGTAGTTTACGTAATGACGTGTACTTATTGGCATTAGAATGAATGTCTTATGTGGAATCTCTTAAATTTGTTTTATGGTTTTTACGGGAATGATCAAATAATTAATCCTATTACTTCTCAACCTCCTACTGTTCGTTATTTTTCCTAAATTAGAGTGTTTACTGATAATTTATTGTTTTTTTAACATCACGTTGACATGGTCTCCATAGGTCAGGTTATTATTTTTACGGGGATTCCAAATGTTTCTGATGAAAAGACACTCTTGCGAGAACAATATTATATTTTCCGTCAACAATTGTGCCTTTCGAAGTCGCAACAAACTGCTTTCCAGCGTAAACTTGGACGTCAGAACTTGTGCTTGATTGCTTTTTGCGTCATTGTTGCCTGGGAAGTATCAGCAAACTGTAATAGCGCTAGATATCGTAAAATTTCTATTGAAGTTTAAGCACAACAATTTGCTGTTTTTCCTAAGCAGATCTAAGTTTCTGTGTTTTTTTATGCTTCCTTCTGCGTTGATTAATTTGAGTGATATTGACTATTCATTGTGTTGACTTGTCAACACTAACACTATATATTTTTTCATTTCAAATTGGAGTAACACCTATTTACCACCCCCCACAAAAAAAAAGATATTGACTTTCATATAATAAACAACAACCTCCAAAATTAACAAATCCTTCTTGTGGTATATAGGAATATTAGGAAGGAGTTGGTCATTGATTTTATTACCTTTCTACGCTCATCACTGTTAGTGTTAGTACTGAGCAAATCATAGAAACATTCTGTACATAGGCCACAAAAGTGCATAGAAAGTCGTCCAGTCTCCAGGTATATGAATAAAATCCAGTAGCCTGAAAGATGTATAATAAATACTGTTCAAAAATAATTATATAACCATATAATACAAATTTTAGCATTTTTGCCTAAAAAATTACAGATTATTGCTTCCTCTGGTAAGCATATTTTTCGCCCAGTAAAGTTGTCAAAACAAATAAAAATCTGTAACATCTTTTAGTTCATTAGGTCTTAACGTTTTTGCAAAGTTTGCGACAGTTAATCAGGTTACACGTTTGCACTATTTTAAATTAAATACTTTCCGAAGTCTTTCAAAACTACTTTTTGTCTCATCCTTTTCTTTTCAAAATAGTGGTCTTGGAGTTGTAGTCTACCTGGATTTGGTTTTATTTGTATATTTATTATTTTATATGAAGCAACGGTAGTAGAATACCGAAGGAACAAAGAAGAGGTATTCAAAAATATCGATGTCTAAAGACATGGCCAAAACGAGGACACAGAAAACAATGACGTTAGACAGATACAAAGCACAGAAATAAAAATCACAACACTCAAAACCAAGGCACTCACAGTGTGAACTCCAGTGAAACTTAGAGTGACGTCGGGTTCTCTGGAAGGATAAGCATGTCCTGCTCTGTTAACAGCACCCGTGACAGTGTAAGTGGGTCAATCTAGGAAAACGTCAAAATCGGTAGTCAAATCCGGGAAGACGTGAATCTAGCTGAAAAATGTCCGCTTTCATTCGGGATACTGACCCGTCATACCTATCAATGATGTTATTGTGACGGCCATATAATTCCTTATATAATAATAATAATAATAATAATAATAATAAAATCTTTATTTAAAGACGGTAACCCAATTAGACATTGTCTAATTTTCATTTGGGGCCCTCTAAATATCAACATATTTACAACAATTAATATATAACAATATTAAGTATGACTTACATATAAACAAATAATAATAAATATATAAAAAGACCATTAAGAAGTCGACAAAAAATAGTTGAAACATTTTTTCTTAAATATGTCTAAGCTTTTAGATATTTTTAAATCAGTTGGCAAGTTGTTCCATAATGTATAAGCATAACAATAAAATAATTTTTTGTAAAAATTTGTATTTGGTCTCGGTATAAAGAAATTGTTTTTGGATTGATGGGTGAAATTAACACAGGTTGAACTTAAAAAAACACTGTACAAACTACACTCTCGACAGTAAGGAATCAACTATGAAATGTAAACTCCATAGGCAGGAGAGGTATATATAGGTATATTGCTGCCAAGAAAGGGAAAGTTCACAATTGGGGAAATCAAAATCATCACGTTTGTCATACAGCTTAGATTTCAAACGTCCATCTTCCTCAAAATACAACAAAAGATCCAGGTACGAAACTGAAATAGGTGTATCAGTTGTTTCTTTAATTTCAAACTAATCGATAATTCTTAAATTTCAAGCTCATTGATGAAGAAGAGAAAGAGAAAGGGGAGTTTTGGGTACCCATAAATTGGTTTAGCCTTACCGCTGGCTTTTACCAGTGTCGGTATCAGGTCTTGCTATCCTAAGATCCTATCAATGTTCACGTTTGTCTTTTGTCTTTCCTTTTCCTTTTTCTTGAATAAAATTTCGCAAAAAACATTCCCGTTTGAACTGTCACAAGTACCGTACATTTTACATTTGTTGAATTTATTGAAAATGGGAATCATCTTTTTCCACTTTTGTACATTCGTGAAAGCCTCGGAGCATTCGGCCTTCGCCTGTATACTCATTAGGAAAAAAAATCTGCAAATGATTAATGTGTGGTATCTAATACTAACTTAAGTTATTTTATGCTTGTCATTTTGTATGCAACAGTACCGCTGTTGAGTTGCTTAAGTCAGTTTAAATTCGTGCTTGTCGCGATGTTTTAGACGACACTTGAGCTAGTGGACCTCGTCGTGGAAAAAACGTTGGAAGAAACTTTTTGAACTGAGCTTTCAATTAGCGTTTTCGACATTTCAATGATATAAGCAGATAGGTATCTAATAACATAATGAGCTTGTGATAAGCGGAGGTTACATGGCAAATCTAAGAGATGTAATCTATTAAAATGTTTTTATAATCTAATATTAATATAACAGCTGTGTTATCGTTTGAAGATTAAACAAGATGGGAATTGCTGGATTCTAATTATCTTGAACGAAGACAGTCTTTCCAAGCGTCTGATTAAATAAGGAGTGTTAATGACACCATGAAGTTTGAACTGTAATGTTTATAAGGTGTTTGTGTTCTGAACCTTTCTTGTCCCGCAACATTCCTAGATTGAAAATTAATCGCAATATGTGAAGCCCGAACAGCAAAAACATTAACTGCACAACCATCAAAACTGTGTCACGTACTGTGTGTGTTTTTTTTTATCTTAATCATTTCTATCATATAAATTTCCCATCCCATAAGGTGAAATCAAACATATGGCAAAGAATAATAAATGATTTCAGTTCACATTAAAAGTACCCGTCATAATATAGAGGGAAACAATTACATTGTCAAACCTTTGTGTCACATAACCAGTCCTACAAAATAAACAAAATGGGAGTGGTGCTTTTTCCAGATGGATTCCGTATTCGCTGTGAAGTTATATAACCAAATTAAAAGATAGGCGAAAATTTTTCAATTTTTTAAATTATTAGAAAATACTTTTCGATGGGGCAGATATCGAGATAACATATTTCTATTTATTCTTGCATGAATATACATTTGCGGGTAGAAATGTCTCAGGTATCCTCTTCTTTTTCTTCTTTAATATACAGTTTTTAACACATTATTGATCTGCAGGGTTCGACACTTAATAATACAAGATGGTTGAATTCCCTAGTCCTGGAGTGATTTTCCTGGCCCCAAATCAATATACCTTTGAGAAATTTTCAAACTTTTGCTAGCCAAAGGGACTTTCAAGTAACAAATTGTTGTAGTCCTCCCTTAAATTTACTAGCTAGGGGCTTCAGGACTACTGTTAAGACTCGAACTCTGATAATCTGAATTTTGAAGTACTTTGCATATATTCATTACGTGCAAGTAGCTATTTTAAGAAGTTCAGGTAATTTTTACAAGTTTATACATTGGGATCTCTAGGAAATTCGACGTTTTTTTTTATATTTTTGCTCCTTTGACGTTTGGTAAAATAATTGTATTTGTCTTGTGACATTAAACTGGTTAATGTTCAATTTATGAGAATAAAGTTCATTCGTTCATTTATTCATTCATTCCATATATTTTTTCTGCATTTTAAAACAGTATTATTTATTTAATATAAGTCAAACAGTTTCCGTGTGAATAACATTTTTACCGAAATTAACCATTAGCGAGATGTGTTTTAAGGTGACGTGGTCACAGAAAATCACCGAATCCAAGACATAGATTTTTTATTCTTCTAGTTGGACTGTAGTTGGATTGTTCTGGATCTCTTATGACCATCAGTTGTATGTAGTTGGATTGTTCTGAATCTCTTATGAACATCAGTTGTATGTAGTTGGATTGTTCTGAATCTCTTATGACCATCAGTTGTATGTAGTTGGATTGTTCTGAATCTCTTATGACCATCAGTTGTATGTAGTTGGTTTGTTCTAAATCTCTTATGACCATCAGTTGTATGTAGTTGGATTGTTCTGAATCACTTATGACCATCAGTTGTATGTAGTTGGTTTGTTCTGAATCTCTTATGACCATCAGTTGTATGTAGTTGGATTGTTCTGAATCTCTTATGACCATCAGTTGTATGTAGTTGGATTGTTCTGAAATTCTTATGACCATCAGTTGTATGTAGTTGGATTGTTCTGAATCTCTTATGACCATCAGTTGTATGTAGTTGGTTTGTTCTGAATCTCTTATGACCATCAGTGGTATGTAGTTGGATTGTTCTGAATCTCTTATGACCATCAGTTGTATGTAGTTGGATTGTTCTGAATCTCTAATGACCATCATTTGTTCTAAATCTCTTATGACCATCAGTTGTATGTAGTTGGATTGTTCTGAATCTCTTATGACCATCAGTTGTATGTAGTTGGATTGTTCTAAATCTCTTATGACCTTCAGTTGTATGTAGTTGGATTGTTCTGAATCTCTTATGACCATCAGTTGTATGTAGTGGGTTTGTTCTGAATCTCTTTTGACCATCAGTTGTATGTAGTTGGTTTGTTCTGAATCTCTTATGACCATCAGTTGTATGAAGTTGGTTTCTGACCTCAGTTTGTCTGTCACTTATGCTTCCTTCAATCTACTTTTACTGTAGTTATGTATCAATAAATGTCATCAGTTTATTTTTACTATTTCTAGTAAAGTATTGTTGATATTACGATAATGTTGACGTTAATAAGTTGAACCAATTTCCCTTTATTACAATTTTATGGCTATAACTCAAGGTTTGTTCTCGTAGATCTGACTGCACCGGATTTTCTATTAATTTTCACTAATTAACATTGAGTAAGGCTGTCATTTTTTCATTAATTTATTTGTTTCTTGTCTGAGCTTTGTTCAATAATAACACTAAATGATCAACTGTTGTTTTCGCTAATTCTATCAAAGCTACAACGATCCGAAGCCATATGTTTCCAAATCAAGACAATGTCAGAAAAAAGTGTCAGATTCCTGGTACGAAGTCATCAGTGTTTGCACCATTGAAACAAATTACAAAGAGAAATCCAATGGTTCCTAATTGTTTTATAATGATGAGCTTAATTGATGGAATCAATCCGAGTCTAATTACACAGACTAATTACTTTTTGTTTTAAATATTAAAACATTTCCAATAATTACACAATTATTGACTTGGAATAGGTTATGTAAGTTACTTCGCCTCTAAGTGACAATGTAGTAAGTAAAAAAAAATAAAACCAGAAAATTATCTACTCAATTACAAAAGTAATTGCTTGATAAATGTCTCCTCTGTAGGGTATTTTGACAATTTTTCAGTGGTTTTGTACCTTGTTTGTCTTTTTGTCCTTTGGATTTCTGCTCTTGACAATTCTGTTGGATAATTTTGTTATTATCCCATTTCCAGCACTATATATTTTGTTATTATCCCATTTCCAGCACTATATATTTTGTTATTATCCCATTTCCAGCACTATATATTTTGTAATTATCCCATTTCCAGCACTATATATTTTCTTGAAACATTGCTGTTTTATTTTTCAAATATCAAATAAAATTAATGGGTCACCGTTCATTGAAAAGCAAAAACTTATACTGAAAATTGAAGGATTTTACATAGAAATGATAAGGAAAATTACTAAGATAGAAGATAAAAAATGTATTATAGATTTTCCAAAACTATTAAAATGGGATTGTACCAAACAGTGACAAACTTATTTGACTTTTCAATGATAATAGCAGGAACATTGACGATATTCTTACTATTGACATCCCAAGTTTTTAGATTATATCTATATCATTTTGCAAACTATGATTCTAAATATCATCATTGACCCTGGAAAAATAAAAACTAAAATTTATGATAAAAGGGATGATTTTGTTTTCTTTATTTCTAATTTTGCCTTTTTTTGACGGCGACGTTCCCCTGGCTGCATTCTACGGAGTGTAGATATCTCATATTATACGATTCACCCCTGTTTGTTCTACCGTTGACGATCCTTACTCTCACATCCAAACTTTCATAACAAGATAAATTATTAAATACCTTTAAGAAGTCTTACAGAAGAACATTATGAACATTTGGTATCTAAATATGACGTGAATCGGGCATTTCTTATCCTCGAGCCAGAAACTGATAAAAAAATCTAAAAAAAACTGGGACGTAAGGGAATAGTCATTATTTATCAGCTAGGCGGAAAACATTTTGAAATTTGTTTCAGAGTGGGTGAAATTTTCAAAACGGTTCTCTTTGGGGTTGAATTTTTAAATTAGTTTTTAGCTTTTAGCAGTAAAAAGTTTCATTGACTAAAAGAGGGCCAATACCTTGAGTTTATTATTTTATCTTTTGGCAGCTCTGAAAAACTTTCCCACAAATTATGATTATAGAAGAATAATTAAAGTTCGTTTCCTTAAATTCAAATTAAGGAAATGTGATTCTGGAATAAAGAAAATACTAATTTTCTGTCAGAAAAAGTAACACAATCAGCTAAATTATGGATGGTTTGTGGGGATATTGGGCACAGCGACCCCTGACTTGTGAGGATGGCATTCCTCAAATTTTACAAAACTTTCTTTATATTCCTTTTTGAACAATTATTTTTTTCGAAGCTTTTTTTATTTTGACTTTCTGTAACCCCCAAAAATAATATGTCTAAGAGAACCAGAAATTGAAATTGCTTTGGGTCAAAGTTTTTTATTACGCTAAAAAAGGGGGGGTCGAAATCTCAACCAAGAAATTTTTAAAAAATTATCCAGCTCTCCGCCTGATAAATAATGACTGTCCCCTAACTTACATTCTTTACGTAATAGTGGATATCGACGGGATATTCTACAGAAATCCGTTGATCTTGCTTTGGAATCCAGTGACCTGAAGATTTTTCACATATACTGACCTCTCACTGATACTGCCAATGTCTACTGAAATTACATGACGACTATTTAGCAAGCCATTCGGGGAGTTTTGAGTTTGGTTTTTCTTTCGTATTGCGACAGTGTTTTACTAGATTCCTTTACCTAGCCGGCAGTTTAGCGGCGAGCACTCTTTGACCCTTCTTTCTAAATTACCTTTGTCATAGGATTTTCTTTTCCAAGATAGTGGTCATAGAGTTAGTGGGTGTTAACTGTTATCCGTTGTTTGTAGTTTGCCCTACTTTGCATGTTTTATGAGATCATTATAAAATATACAAAGTATTGGGTACGGTTGAAATAAGAGAAGTGATTGTAAAAGATTAATTTGTCTAGTAATATCCATATGAAATTCGTCTAATAAATTGTCTCCCTTGCATATTTTCTATGTTCTTTTAAACCCACACCAAAAATTTAAAGCT
>MJUU01053197.1:130450-143940 GCA_002080025.1 Modiolus philippinarum | reverse complement strand
TCAAAATCTTAAAAAAGAAATATTCTACAGCCAAATGAACAAATATAGGATTACGTAGTAAATGTACATGGGACAAAATCCCTATAAATACATAGTGAGATTAAGCAAATGAAACAACACTTTCATTGTTGTTCTTCATCTTGAAGTCACCAAGAGGCCTTCAACAAAGAGCAAACACTCCTACTTCATAGTAAGTTCAAGACAGCCCCTAGCATATATATGAAAACACTCAATTTGGCCCTTTTTGGTCCCCTTTTTTAAATAGGAGCGGCCAAAATAATCAATCCCGAATTTCTTTCTGTGCAAAGAACATTGTGTTAAAATTTCATCTGGATCAAAATATACTGAAACTAAAGTTATTTTACAAAAACAAAAATGTCTACTGGCAAACATCATACCATGATACGAACTTATTTTTTTTGTGGTCTTATAAAAAAGAATAAAAATCAACAAGAACAACACAAAAATAAATCATGCACTAGCATTATGATTCCCAATAAATACCGAAGGTATTATCGAATTCCCCGATAGGATAAGCATCGGTTTAATCGCTTTGAAAATATTTTTAAAAACTTGATTTTAGTCGTAGTTTCGCAAAATCAAATTTTGAAATTAAAAGCAATATTTCTTCGATATTGTTTATGCCAAACATTACATTAGAAAGTTATATTAAGGATTTCAGGTGTCTTAATTTGATCTTTCATGAATTTAAAAGTCGGTCCGTGTGCAAAATTCTTTAGGCCATTAAACTGGAGACAACCAGAGGAGTTCCAAAATCTGACACAAATTAAACTTAACTTAAGATCATCTAAAAATTAATAAAAATAAGTAAAAAGCAATTTGAAAAATATTCGTAATTTAAAACTGGTGAAGTCGTATCACGCAGCAAGTTTTGTTGTATCGAGCAAAACATATCTCTGCCAATTTGAAAAAATATATATGTTCTGCTGAGAAGGATGAAAACGAAACATAGTAACATTTTTGTGTCCTTCTCGTATAAAGTAGAAAATTTGTTTTCAAAATAGACAATCCCATGACACATTTTTTCTTCCAACTTAATTGTCTGGACGATTTTTTACGTTCATTTTCTAATTAATTTCCATTCGTTTCAGGCAATATAATAACACTCTATTTCTAAGGAAAGCAGTCAACTAACACTGAAGACAAATATTTCTTGATAAAAATGTCCTCCGAGGGAGCAGAGCGACAAGAAAAGAAATCCCTAGCAGTTTGAAGTAAAATAAAATGTAATAAGACATAAAAATGAAATCGCTTGCACACGTGCTCTGACCAATCTCTGAGCATGTGACTAAAACCCCATACACAGTATACCTACGTTGCAGTCGATTTCAGGTCTATATCTGTTTCGACAATTTGAATGCAGCTAGAACATATTGGACGAGATTTTGGAACTTACGTCATAACAACGATAAGTGTACACCTTTTGGTATTGTTTTCTCAATTTCTTGCCTGTAACTATCAAATATTGATGTGGATTTCATATTGATTTGGATTTCATTTCCCATGTGCCAGTTATACTGAACTATAAATCTCAATATTTATACACGAACCCATGTTTCTAAGGGTTTGGGTCTGAAAATGAAACACCTTAATCCTGGGCTGGAGTACATTAAATACAACTTGGACAGGGTGTTATATGGCAAGCAAAAAGTTTAGTGAATTCATCAATAGCAGATTTAGAATTTTGAAACAAACAAAAGTTTATAATAATAAAACCGAAAAAGTCCGAAACACGTTGCTTTGAATTGAAAAGAAAACATTGTTTGTGACGTAGGATTTCCAACCAGAAATTAAAATAAAAAAAGAAAATAAAAATTCAAAATGATTAAATGACAATCTGAAACTAATTCAATAAATACTCTCTTGGAAGTTGCACTAAGCTTGACGTCAGACATATTGGTGCTGGTGTTAGAATTAAAAGGAACATGTTACACATGTTACTGTCATAGAAAGAATTAGTAAGGACGTTTTGGTTATTCTTTGTCTGTAAGGAATATTTCAGTTTAACGGTACAGAACAAATAGATAAAAATTGGTTTTATTTGAAATGAATTTATTGTAATAAAAAGTGAAATGACAAAGGATAAGACACAAATTTGAACCTACGAGGTCTTCTTCTTTATAAAAATCGGGATTTCTAACAGAACAAGTCATCCATAATTTTATAAAACATGCTGATATATGATATCAGTTTATATTGACAGTCTGAATTAATAGTGAAACACTAAGTGTAAACTATTCGGAGAATCTCATTCATTGCTATGGGATATCTGTTTCCCAGATGACAACAGATCTTTTCCTTTACAAATAAAGTTTGGTTTTCCTGTACCGAATTTGACTTTACTACCGGACTTGACATGATCAACACAGCGGGTGTCTTATAAGAAGCAGGAGATGCTTACTCTACCGATGTACCTGATCTCAACAATGGTTTTTATTGGGTCCGTATTTTTCATCTGTATGTATGTCCTCATTTTCTTTCACGTATGTCCTTGTTTCTCGGTGTTTCCGATGTTCTTGTTGTCCCCGGATTGTTCGTTTCTTGACTGACGGTTCGGTTTTCACTTTCTATTCCCTCATTTAATTTCGAGCACATGGTTATTATTATAATAATCAATATGCAAGTATGATATATATCTAATGTTGTGTGAAGGAGATTCAATTGTGTTTCATTATGTATTCCAAGTGTCTTTGAACCTCTTGCACTTTTATTGTGAGGCTAGGCAAAGGAAGTTCTCTTCTCTAGATACAAAAATATATTATTTGTTCCTTTTATCTCCCTATAATCCTAGCATTGATATGATATTGACTGATATATGATATATGTTGACAACATGTATACGTAGGTATTCATATCGTATTAATTTATATTTGATTATAATTGCAAATAATTACTTTTTGTTAAAACTAATGTATGTTGGGCCGTATCGAACTGATGAAATTTCACGCATTTCTTTCCTTTAGAAAATAAACCGTGTTTATGTGGAGATCTGAATTCAAGGCAATTCATATAATTATCCAGAGCTTTGTTAGCTGGAATGACAACCTACTTGTCACCAATATTTCTTATATTTCTGATCGTAAACAGGAACTTTTTGTTATTTTAAAATGATAAATAATTGAGTGAATGAATAAAATCCTGCTCTCCCATAAAAGACAAGCAAAGCAAAAAAATCCTTAGCTGATTTTGGCCTTCTTTTTTTAGATCTTACTGGTAATTTTTTAAACATGTTTCGGTTTATGGATTTCCAAATGTTTTGATTTTGATCTGCACTGAAAAGACATAAATTGTCGAAATACGCATACGCAGAAACTAAATTCATCGTATCTTTGGTAATTTGTTATTTCATACAAACATTTCATAAAAATATCACCAAATAGATTACCATTTAAACAACTCAACGGTGACAATTTTGACGTCTTATATGTGAACTGATTACTTTAGATTTTTTTTTACCATGCATTTGTAGAGATTTTGTCTAATTTGCATTTACTCCACATCTCTTCATTGTTAATTCTTGTGTAAGGTTTGCACGATATCCAACAGTTTTGCGCTTAATTTAAAGGTGGCCTCTAAACGTTACTTTAAATTTTAGAAAATAAAACGCTTGTGTTTCAGTGCATTTGTTTTTATAAAAAATTCTCTAATAAGAAATAAAAACCCATCAAACACTTGAACACTAACGTGATTTAGATAGAAAGGTCTACTGTTTTTGGATTACTGGATTTCACTTTATTACTGCAATTGACTTTTACAATACAACTGGTGTCTTATCTTCCAGTCCACTTGATTTTACCAATGCTTTTTTTTTTATTATTAGGTCCGTGTTGTACTGTGTCTTAATTTTTCTTTACTGTGCCGTGTTCGTGTTGTTTTTTTGTGTGTTTTTTTTGTGTGTGTGTGTGTTCCAATGTTGCTATTGTCCTTTAATTATACGTTTTCAGGCTGACGATTCGCTTCTCACTAACTTTGGAATTTAGGGACTACCACCATTATATTGTGTTACCTGATAAAACAGCAATAAAGGTTTGTGTGTACGTTTTGTCGTCTTGCTGACTTGATCAAAGAATATGTTGTGGCATTATGTAAAAAAGGATGATTTTTTTTACACTCAAAAGATGTTGTGATGTGAACATTTATCCATGTTTTCCACTTAAAACATTAAATTTTTGAAAAAGCTATTCCTGATTTGAATACATATCTATATATACAATTTGCACAAGAGATAAAGTTTCTACAAATATGTGGTAGAACAAAGCAATGGATTAGCGCTTTAAATGTTGATCTTCATCTTAAATTCACAATGATGCTTTCAAAAATGAGTCCTGCTTATTCCTCATAATAAGTTCCAGATGGCCACTAGCACATGTTTGAGCGAAATTCATTGCTAATTGTAGAACAACGCTACATCTATACATTAAGCAATAGATGAGAGATCGTCAACAAACACAAACTTAACTGGCAAAGTTCTACAAAAATAACAGTCATCCGTTGCCACGACACAAACACTTGTGTCCTAAGCTAGTTGACTGATAAAACTTGTAGACAAACACAGGGCTCTTATCAAATCGATTGTAAGAAAACTTGGCATTATACAATAGCAGGATGTTGGCACTATAAACTGGCGGCTAGAGTAATATTTTGAAATTAGAATAAAATTTTAAAAAATGCGAATTTGAAAGGATGATAGCATATCCATATGAGAGATTCTCTCAAGAACAAGTACACCATAACTGAAATATATAGAGAGCATACATCTCTCGCACGTGGAATTTTTTGACAGATTCCACACTGCGGAAGAGACGGCAGGACATGGATTAAATGCACAAGGGACAAAGTCTTTACAAATACATAGTAGAACTGGTTTTAGCGGAATTCATTGTTAATTGTAACATTTGTCCAGAACTTTCCATATGTCAATCTTGACTGAATAGGGTCACTTTTTGAAGGGGCAATGGGCCACAACTGTATCAAACTGTTTAACAAGTAGGCTCGAGTGGTGTGCAGGGTACTACTTTTCTAGCAATGAATTTTGTTTTTTAGTTTTCTGTGTTAAAAGTGTTCTATTATTTTTTGATATTGAAAATAAATAAATTAGGGACCACCCTTCATTTAAGCACAAAAACAAATTGAAAAAGTAAAGGCTTTGGAAAGGGAAAGGGAAAACGAATACAGAGAGAAATGTTTTCTTTATTTTTGCAATGCCTGGTGGAAAATAAATTGCATACAATGCAATAACAGGTAGTTGAATATCAAACACGAAAACAACTTATCTCTTTTATCATTTCCTAACAGTAGTAAGTACTTTGGTGCAGGTACGACAACCGATTTTAATTGGAAAATGCAATATCTAATAAATTTTATACGTTTTGTTTAAAGGATGAGGAGTATCTCGCCCTCTTTTATAGCTCTATCGTTTTTCACTTAGATCCTTTTAAGTATTTGTTCTTGCAGCTTTACACGATTTCGGCTAATGGACTTAAAAATGTTTCATTTGATCTACACTGAAGATACATAAATTGTCGAAATTGTCATCTGCACTAAGAAAATAAATTTACCAAAACTTCAGTAATTTTTAATAGTCATTACTTCGGTACTGGTCCAAAAATCTATTTTACTGGGAAATATGCAAAATCTTAACTTTATAAATTTTATTTTAAAACTAAGAAGTATCTCCGTAACGCATTAAAATGAAAGGATATTTAGGACAAGTCATTACAAATATATGATAAAACAAAGCCACAGAACAACGCTTTAATTGCTGTTCTTCATCTCTATCTTTAGCTGCTTTGGGGTTTTTAATTAGATTCTATTGGGTATTTGTTCTTTTTAAGGCATATTTTGGTTTTATAGACTTATTGCTCTGCACCGAAGAGAAATAATTTGTTAAAATTCCCATCTGCAAAAACTTGATTTACTATGGTTGTTTGTCATTTTTTCACATATCAACCTCTTGTTCCCTATTATTACCTGCCATCATCTCATTCCCTATTTGGACATTTTGCAATATAATGCGAGGTAAAATTTTGTTGTTTTAACAAAATTTGATATAGCTTCATCATTTTATATCTTTTAATATGGCATATTATTTGATTTTAATACTGCTGATAAGAGTTTTCCCCCTTAAAACACGTGTAAAGCATAACGAAATTTACTGTTTTTTATGCAAATTCGGTATTTTTTTTGTATTTTATTTACTCTACATTATGTTACATATAAAGGTTATTCCCAAAACAGTTTAACGTATAAAAGACAAATATAACAGAAAACACCAACAAAACCGAAAATTATAATCACAGGACCCAATCCACAATGAAGATTCACAAGAACACAAATCAAAGACAAAAAAGACAAATGTACACAACAATCTTATCCTGTTTCCCCATAATATGTTAAACATACGAATGAAACCCAATACGAGAAAAGAAACGTAATTGGTAACTAGATGTCCATTCAAATAAAATCAAAATAGTGAATATATTTTCTTCGGCAAAAAATACACTTTATGAATAAAGACTGGCATTATATTGCTTCTGAGTGGTGATTTGTTTCCCTTGCATTACACAAATAATTGACGAACTATTATTAATGCGCGAAATATATATTGCAGAAACTGTTATTATTCAAACTTTTCGAGATAAGACCTATTCTGTAACTGAAGGCGGAAACGGTCGCCTCAAATACCAGTATGAAGGAATGACTGGATTCCTGGCCTATTGAAACAATTATATATCACCTAAAAAGCAATATAATATTTCCTACATGACAATTCTTACACTAAAATTTTTAATTGACGAAAAACAATTAACCCGAAGCGCCACAATAGATTAAATATAATTCACCCTTAGCGCAAATTAGTGATTCCCTCTCAATGTATGTATATTGATTTTTTTGTATAATATTAGATTTGTTACCGGAGAGTACACCATTCAAAAGTCCCGTATTCATGTCTTCTAACTTATAAACCAATAGGCATAGTGTTTTGTATATAAATTGTCATATGATATTTACGTTAGTTCTATTGTATGCTTAATATTAATAAACAATGATAAATACCTTTACTGGAACGCACACAAGCACCAGAAGTAAATCGGCACATGCTAAACTTAGCAGAAACCAGTTGGTTATGCTTCTCATACGAGGAAAGTTCACTATAGCAAAAACTACTAAACTGTTTCCAACAAGACCGACCAGTCCAGTGACGGCATAAAATACAACAACGGGAATGAATTCTTTCCATGGAATATGATTTAAGGCTTCATTATAGTCATATGTATAGTTAAATGTATAATTATAGTCATAATCATAATAATCATCGTCGTATCCTTGGTCATCCATCTTGTTTGTTTGAGTCTGAGTAATTCTGAGACTTCTTATATAACATGTACTAACTAGCAATAAACCAGTCAGAAACTGCCATTCAGATCACATCTTAATTTCTATATCTGCTTTGAAAATATTTTTCAAGACATCGGATACATTATCACTTATCTTGACAGAACATGTAGCCACTGTTTATTTCTTTTTCAGGAATGAATTGACAAAAAATATCATTTGAAATTTAGATAAGACTTCCAGAAGCTGTAAAACTCCAATGTACAGAGCAGCTTTGTTTCATCAAAAACGACCCCTGCGAAGATGTCATCAGTAGGGTCATATCACCGCCCCTGTCAGTCGGTAACAACTCGTTAAAATCTGTTCCAACTACTGTTAATGCTTATCGTTGTGACAATCATTTCTAGATAAGTTTATGTATGGGAAACCTCTGTTAATATATCGACCGTTCTCCAATAGTACTGCCTCTGTGGAATATATAAATATGCATTGTTTCTAATTCGTCATAAATATCTGCAAAATAGGTGGGAAAATATTACGTTAGAGATTCGAGATAATGATTAACAGTACGGGGCAGCATGCGTATCCTGTCGTCAATGGAATCAAATATGCTTAATTATAAAAAATAAAATCTGAAAACAGCTAGCGAAAAAAATGCTAACCTGTTGCTGAATCATGTGTTGTTCTGATTTAACAGATTGTAAATGTGATAATTAAATACAAATAACTACGGTTACTTGAAGTTACATATGTTATCTTTGGATGTTATTAAGACCTATTGTTTGTTATTGCTAGAATCAAGTATTGACATAACTTACACCAGTAGCACATGTATTTTATCACACGGTTCGTGCAGGCCTGATCATCAGCGCACCTCAACTGTATAAAATGTTCTTTGTTTATAATTAATATCAACTATAAACAAGTTAAATTTTATATTTATTGAATAATCATTAAGTTGTTACCTTGCTATAAGCTAATTCAATTTTTTTTTATTTCGTTTTAATTTCTTTCTTGCTGGCCATTTTTCATGTTTGCAAAATGCCATTATGAACTATAACAATAAGCATAAAGAAGATTTTTACTTTATAAGATTTTTGATGTGTACGAAGAAGACCTAATGTTCTTAAATTATGAGATTTCTAATTCGAGTATTTTCTTTTAACTAAAGCGGTTCCATTTATTAAAATACAATAAATTCTCCCATTTTCTTTTCGAAATTTCATATAACACATTTTTGTACACGTCTGTGTTAAAAACATGGAGAAGTCTAGTTTTGTGTCAAAAATACCGAAAGCATCTATATAATAAAATTATTTGTTTATATCTCTACATAAATTAAAACTCTTTGGGTCCTAATTGAGGGAAAAATAAGATATAAGGAAATACCAAAAATGTCTGAAAATTACAACCACAGTTCGAAAATCCGCAATAAAACAGGGTAAAAAATTACATATTAAAGAGGAAAGACAAACGTAAATAAGTCATGAGAGACAGCTTGACTGGGTAACAAAGTTATGGCAGCTGTAAGGTTTAACGCGTTTAGTGTATCAATACATTCTCTTTCTTTATACCCATTTCATATAGTATAATAAAATAAAAAAAAATCAATATAAATTAACTAAGAACAAGCTAGACAACTATCTTGAAAAACAACCGTAATTTGAAAACACTGGTCAGGGATCTGCCGCCTAGCCCAAGAAATCTTGTCTTCTGGTCTTACTTATAGTACTACATATGAAAAATCGATCTCTTATGCAGAACTGAGAATCATTCTTGCTTTTAAGGTTCAGTTCTTGTGGATTAATGACGTCAACATAATCTAAAAACTGGGGAGTGTCAATAATACAGATATTGTCAATATAACTGCTTTTTTCGTGAAAATTGAAATAGGTATTACACTATTTGCATGGTTTGATTTTGTATTTTCTAAGTCTGACCCTTCGATCTGCATAAGAGGTGAGGAATTTGTACCCTGGAAAATTCAAATGACATTTTGGTAAGCAATCTTGCCAAAACGAATAAATAGCAAGAAATTCAATGTCTTAATCATATCATCATATGATTGATTTAAGTAATATTAAAAGGATACGTTTTGTTTGGTTTTGTTACAGCAAATGAACAGAAGACAGGAAAATTTAAAAGACCATATGTTGTCCAAACTTGAATTTAATCAAATAATGTGGAAGTATAAAGTATGGAATAAACATAACTGGTCTTCTAAAACATCAGCAAACAGCAAAAATTTTTAACACCCAAACGTTTTTATATGTTTTTGTCGCTATATTTTATAACAGAGTCCTTTATACTAGTAAATGCACTGGTAAAATGAATGGATAAGTTTGTACTCGAGACCAAAATAAAACTGTTTGTAGGGATTTTTGTGAAGTTTAGGAACCCAGTAGCAGTTAAGGTAATATCTTTAGTTGGAACTTGATGCATTTCTATTTCCTTGTAATGTTGTTTGGTTAACGCTTTTTCAACACGGTTAATACGTAGTAAAAACATGCATGTGGCGTTGCTCGACATCTAACGATGAATTCCGCTCAAACCTGTGCTAGAAGCCGTCTTGAACTAACTTTAAGGTATGGGCATAGCTTATTGTTGCAGGCCTCTTTTTTAGGTGAAATTAAGATGAAGAACAATAATAATAGCGTTTTTCCATTGGTTGTTTTTTTCATATGTTTGTAGAGATTTCGTCTCATGTACATTTACTCCATATTCTATTTTTGCTCATATGAAAGAATTTGACTTACCCAATTCGTTTACTTGGACACTGAACAGATTGGCAAAAGCCGAAATTCAAAGGGCAAAAATACATGAAGCAGGCACGAAAACCATAATAAAAATTATAAACGTCAGTGGTCCTGACCCGGTACAAGTATTTCAAAAGAAATGGTGGGTTAAACCGGTTTCATTAAAGTGAACTTCAAACACTTTGATTTCAGAAAATACTCACATATATGTTTACGATTAAAAAATTCTCAAGAAATCCTACTAACCCATTCAACCATTAATGTACCTAAGTTTTTCAGATGAAACAATTTTTAGAAATGTTGAAATTCTTTGACATTATGATCAGTGTATTCAAGTTGTTTTACTAGATTTTTGAAAAATAATTATTGTATGTTTATCTAGGTAAAATGATAACATAGTACTGCTTATTGAATATGAATTGATTCTACGCATGTAAAATTTGTATTCCGGCCATGTGACGAACAAATCAGTGCGTCTTATACGTCTCAATCAGTATCATATTTCAGTGAAGTTAATCAAAAGTCGTTTCTTTTACTTTCTGAAAGAATAATCAGGTGGAACGAATCCAATTCTTTACATTGTGACGAAAACAAAAACAAAAAAACAAATGGAATGATATATTGAAAAACTTCCAGGTTCTTTTCATTTTTTTTTTTCGCTTTTATAATTTTTCCCTTTTCTCTTCTTTTTCGATAATTCTGTTCATTTGCTTTTAAAATTTCTCATTAGATTTAATAGAAACTAGACTTATTTTCATACAGAGAGAAAAAAATAATAAACAGAAGGTCTGTTTTTGTTGATAGTTTCAAATATATAGGTGGAGGCATAGCCATACTTACATATGTATCTTTAAACTTAAAATTACTGCAATTAGGTCTTTGAAATATTTGATTTTGATTTTCACTGAAGATACAAAAGTCGAATTGGCCAATTTATTAAAGTTTCGATGTGTATTTGCTTTATTAGAATATTTTGTTTGGAGATAAGGGACATAAAACGCAATAATAACTAGCTTTGCAATTGCAAGCAATAGCTGATGTCACCCCAGACTCGCCATGTTGTTCGCAGCGTCAAAATCTACCTAGAAATCAATTTTCGTTGAAATCCGACAAAGTTGAAATTTCGACGTAATTTGGCCGCCATCTTGGAAATGGCGGCCATTTTGAATTTTTTTTCATGGAAAGCACAACTCCTTATGCTGATCTAACTTCCTACAAAGTTTTATTTGAATACATCAAGCCATCACAAAATAATCCTTCGGACAAAATTCATTGGAAGATGAAGAAGAAAAAGAACTAGATTTGCAATTGCAAGCAATAGCCGATGTCACCCAAGACAACAGATTCGATGATTGCATCTTGTTCGCAGCCTCAAACCCGTCTAGAAATCAATTTTCGTTGAATTCAAACAACGTTGAAATTTTGACGTATTTGGCGGCCATCTTGGAAATAGCGGCCATTTTGAAAATTTTAAACACGCAGCATACAACTTCAGTTGGTGATTCAACTTTGTGCAAAGTTTGAAATCAATTGTTCCAGCCATTTCAAAATAATCGCTCGGACAAGAATTATTGGAAGAATAAGAAAAACTAGATTTGCAATTGCAAGCAATAGCTGATGTCGCCCCTGGCAGCCAATTCGATGATTCCATCTTGTTCGCAGCGTCCTAATCTGTCTAGAAATTAATTTTCGTTGAAATCTGACAAATTTGAAATTTTGACGTAAAATGGCGGCCATCTTGGAAATGGCGGCCATTTTGAAATTTTTTTTCACCGTCATGCGTAATTTCATATCGTGTTTCAACTGTGTGCCAAGTATCAAGTGATTCTGTTCAGGCAACTCTGAGAACTTGAGCGGACAAAATTTATTGGAAGTAAAATAATAATAATAAAAAGAAAGCGTAATAATAACAAAGAAACGGAACAATAACAATATGTCCCCCCGACTTCGTCTGGGGCGACATAATAATAAAAAGAATAATAATAATCAGAAGAAACGTAGAATAACAACATGTCATCCCGGCAAAGTCTGGGTGACATAGTAATAAAAACAAGTAAGAACTGTGTTCGCAGAGCGAAACACAAGTCTCCCAAACGAACTCCAATATCCAGAAACACTCCTGTGAAATTTTAGTCTACTCTGAGTATTTCGAATTTTCCCACATTTTCCCATTTTCATGGTAACAGTTGCTATTTAGAAAATTTTGAGACCACAAATCAATTCTATGCATGTTAGGCAACCTTCCTGTCAAATATCATCCAATTCTGAGCATTTTTAATTTTCCTGCCTTTTTCCGTTTCCATTGCAACGGCCGCCATTTTGAAATTTTTAAGACCACAAGTCATTTCTATGCATGCTAGGCAACCTTCCTGTTAAATTTCATCAAATTCTGAGCAATTTGAATTTTCCCGCCTTTCTTTGTTTCCATGGCAAGGCCACCATTTTGAAAATTTTAGGACCAAAAATCAATTGCATGCATGCTAGGCAACCATCCTGTCAAATTTCATCCAATTCTGAGCACTTTGAATTTTCCCGCCTTTTTTCGTTTCCATGGTTTTGGAAATTCCGAGCTCGGATAGCACTTCCTCTCATTGTCCTCTACCATCATGTGAAGTTTCAATATGTTCCAGTTATCGGTGTTCTAGATAATGCCCGGACAAAGCTGTGGCGGAAAGAAAACGAGTATAATAAAAAAAAAACAACTAGAAGTGGTGCCATCAGAAAAGATGGCCATCCCCGCACTCACCTGTTTGACACAGAAAACAGTCGTCATAGACCCTAAGGGTAATTTTTCTCAACATTTAAAAAAAAATTGATAGTCACTATTTTTATTAAGAAAGAATACAAGGATATACGGTTGCTAGGTAGAATTTCCAAAAATGAGTTTTCTTTGACACTTTCAGGAAATTACCAAATTTGGAATCAATTATTTTGAAAATCCAATTGGTGAAAATGATTGGCCTAATCGAAACAAATCCAAATAGTATGGTTGCTAGGTAGAATTCCAAAAAATAAGTGGTCTTTGACACTTTCAGGAAATTTACCAAAATAGGAATCAAATATTTTTGAAATCCAATTGGTGAAAATGATTGCCGTAATAGAAACAAATCCTAACAGTATTTTTGCCAGGCAGAATTCCAAAATATAAGTGGTCTTTGAGACTTTCAGAAAATTTACCAAAATTGGAATCAAATATTTTTGAAATTCAGTTTGTGAAAATGTTAGTCCTAATTGAAACAAATTACTACATGTATGGTTGCTAGGTAGAATTCCAAAAAATTAGTGGTCTTTGAGACTTTCAGGATATTTTCCAAAATTGGAATCATATTTCAGAATTCTAAGTATTCAAAATTTTATTTTTTCCAAACTCTTGTAAAA
>MJUU01053197.1:116321-126722 GCA_002080025.1 Modiolus philippinarum | reverse complement strand
GTGCATTTGTTGTCTTAAAACCATGCATGAGGTAAAATCTTAAAAAGATTAGGTGATATTGTTCATATAGAATAGACCTACCTGTTTTTTTCTGTCGAGTTCGCCATCTTGAAATGACCGATCCTCATCGGGTACATGACAGTGATATTTATGTAAATATGACGCGTAGCTAAGAAAATCCGATGAGAAGGAGTAGAGCTTGATATAAGGATTTAATCTAGGTCCCCTCTCCCAACAATCGGGGTCTAAAAATAAGTCAAATACACTCCATCACCGGCTTCAAACTAAAATGCAGAGATACCATGTTGTTTCATCGAAGAATAAACATTCAAATGCACATACTAGCGATGACATAAAACAAGACAATAATCTGAACAAGACCTTCTTGATGGTAAGAGTATTTTATTTTATTCAAAGAACATCATATACACAAAGAAAATGAACATTTCTTTATGCCTACCCGTTTTCGACAAATATTGTCCACCATCTTGTTTTTTTCCTGTGAATCCTGCACACGTATACGACAGTGATCAATGCACAAAGATAAAGCAAACTTGACTAAATGTGGATCTTTATAATGTAAATTTCTATAAAATTCCTCTTTCAAGATAATGGGGAAAATGTTTACTTTAAATACTGCAATTTAAAGGACGTATTAGTTTACTAATTTTCGGTAAAATTAGTTGTACCACAAAGTCCAATAAATTTAAGACTTCAACTGATAAACAATATTATTAAAATATTTATCGTCAAAACTTATCGAGTTTGTATTAAATTTTAGCCTTTTTATGTCTACTTTCGTCAATTTTAAGAAATCAAATCTAAGCAAGCTGTATTCAGTATTGTAAGTGTAATTTGTTATGTATTGGATGAAAATTATCGCACAATAAAAGAAGAAAACTTGCTATTTTACATTTAATCCTTAAATAAAAGCCGATCAACTCAATGGAAACATCTATACCCTTCTGTTTATAAAATGTCTGCAGAAACACTCCAACTTTTCATCATACATGGCTAAAAAATGTTCCTGTAAACTTTGTATCTGTAGATCTCCATTTCGACAACACATGCAGAACAGTTCAAAATATTTGGATGACCATTAATTGAAAGATGTAGAAAAGGTGATAGAGAGCAGCTGACCAATTTGATCTAAATGGAGGACCACAATCAGCTTACGAAATCGCATTGTACGAAGAAATATTTCTTAGTTTTAAATAAAAAATTAGATATTGCCAGTTTCTAACAAAAATCGGTTTGCGTGCCAGCACCAAAGTACTGCCTAGTTAGTTGCTGCCTGTACCACGAAAAGCAGTTCACTTGCACAGACATTAACCTAGTGGTTATAGATAACCAAAATACTCCTTAGCTTTAAATAAAATTTCCAAAATTTTCCAATATTACAAATTAGTAGGTTCACAATGGATCAGGATTGACCCTAAATTTCTATAGATTTTTAATTAAGTTATGATTTCATATTCAGTGTTGACATTAGCGATTGCTGTTAATAAAATATAAAAACTTCAATCTGCGCATGTTAACAAACATGGTGTGAATTTTATATTGCTGCACAAATGTTGATTAATTGTAGCTATAGAAAAATATATAAGCTAATTTATTCTCTTTGAGCTTTTACACTTATCTCGGTATATGATTTCCAAATTTTTTATTTGATCTGCACTGAGGAGACGTCAGTTGTCGAAATCCGCAAATGCAGAAACTAAATTAAGAGTAACTTCGGTATTTTGTTATTTTTTTACCACTGGACCGATGCCTCTGTTGGTGGACTGTTAGTCCTCGAGGGCCTTCACCTTCCTAGTAGCCAGCTCTTCGGTGCTGGCCCGAAAATCGATTTCATATAGAAACTTGCAATATGTAAATTCAATAATATTTTCTTGCAATATCTAAATTCAACAAAATTTTGTTCAAAACTAAGGAGTATCTCCCACTGGCAAAGCTCTGTCCTTAGCTGATTTTTGCTTAACTGTTTGAATATTTTGGTATTTTAACTTTACATAATTATATCGCCGTATATGGATTTCCAAATTTTTGATTTGATCTGCACTGAAGAGACATAAGTTGTCGAAATGCGCATATGCAGAAACTAAATTAACAGCAACTTCGATATTTTGTTATTTAAAGGGCTAACTTGAAGTACAACAATTATTTCAATTATTTGAATTGAATTAAATTTTAAAACTACGCGGTCACCTTTTTTAATAAACTTCTGATACAAACTCTATGTAAGTTCCAATCGCTGTCCTTCGGTTCTCGGCAAAGAGGCTGTTTGGACATACTTCTGATCTTAATTAAGGAATTACTTCTAGGAACAAGTAAAACTTTTACCATTCTTGATTTAAGATCGTTACGCACAGTTTCATACAGTTATGATTGTCTTAAATGTCCGTAATTTTTTATTTGATTTCGCTGAATGAACTGTCCTGCGCAAAAAAAGTATTTCATCGACGATGCATAACAACTTACCAAAATACAGACAAATAAACAAACAGAGCAAGTAATTGCAATAAAATATATTTTTAATTCTGTACCATTATGAAAATATAAAGATAATGTGAACTAAAGGAGTCTTACCTTTCTGTCAGTGTGAGTGTTCGTCATGGTAATGAAGCTTCATGATGAAGCGTCAAATAGATAGATCATTTATGCAGTGGGAAAATAATGATACTTAAACTGTTTGTTTTCAGCATCTAAAACTTTAATTAGCCTATTATTAAGTTTTACTTAATTGATTTACAATTGCTTAATTGAATATTCTGTCAAAATAAAAAAAAATCAACAACCTTGGGTTAATTTACTAAAATGTCTGCATGGCTTAGCCAATAAGACTTAATTAAGAATAATTAACTGGAAAAAAGAAAAGCATACCCACTCGAGAAATAAAAAAGTAGTTTATGGCAAAACAAGTGCAACGAAACAGAGAAATAAACAAAACAAATAAATAAACAATATCAGACTTAAAGAAAAATAAATTAAAAAAAAATGAAAAAGCAGAGGTATAATAGGATGTTCTGGAGTACTTGAACGTCGACTGCATCATAGCCTACATGTACCCTATCATCACGCCCTGACCTAATATGTCGCGTCATGTTCTATACTCCAATTCCTACACTACAATTCGTGCACTACCTTTTTAGACCTTTTTATTCACAAATTCATGGGTGCCGCCATTGCCAACTTCCGAATGAACTTGTTACCGGAAGGGAGTAACGCTCGTAACACCTCGGCGTTTGCAGATCTATCGTTATAAGGTTAAATGATACAGGAGTCATACTTTAACCGTTAATTACTCCAATATCACCCGTTGAGAAAGTGATCAAGACCTATCTATGTGTTAAAACAGTTTATATGACATCAAAGAAACCGCCTAATATATATTAATATATTTCAAATAACTGTTCATAAAGCAGAGAAGTTCGATATTTTACAAGTTGATCAAGAAAGCTGAACTTTGTTTTGAAGGAAAAGAAATCAAATTCACAAGTAATTTTGATTAATGAATTAATCATTTATATTTCAAAAAAAAAAAATATTTGAAGTTTTCTTGATAGATTTTCCGAAAGTTTGGAAAAATAACTTGGATATTAATATTTTTAATAAAGGATTTTAATGTGCATATACAAGCTCTTTAAATTTTTGCCCACATTGTAGAGATTTACCGTTTTATTCAACTAACCAGAATTGAAAAAAATGATAATAAGTTTCTGTTGAATGGTTTTAAACTATCTGCTTTCTGAAACATTTTATATGAGTTTATTAAGTTAAAAAAAAAGAAGTATTCAATTTAAATAGTCTCTGGTAATATCATTTTTAGTAGAAAAAAACAGCAAATCGGCAAAACAATGACATCAAATATAATTGAACTGCGTTTTTTTTATTTCAATAATGCACGGGAATGTCATTCTAAGAGAAAAAAATTTAAAAAAAATATTAACATGAAACAAAATAATTTCACACCTAAAAACACGCAAATTGATGATAAAAATAAAGATTGAAATGCACAATTTGAGATTTGAGTTAACGGAAAACGTCCAACTTGTCGAAATTCAAATAATTCAAATAACATATCGCAACTATTTATTCCTATATTTTATGACTCTTGTTTCTTGAATTTCTTTTGAGATGAGGTTCAAACTATATTTCGTGGATAAATTGGTTTTATGAAAATATTGAGTATTTGCCGAATTTTGATATTGGCCTGAGCTAGCTTCCTCCGACCATAAGATATAGCCATAATTTTTGTGCTAGAAAGAAGCAGGCCAACTGGAAAGTGGTTTTGTTCTATTTCTGAGAAAAAAAATTGAGTAGAAATAAAAATTATTTGTGAAATTTAATTTTAACACGTAGTAAATAAAAAAAAATTTTAACATCCACTACCTTCATTTCTTTGTGGAAGCAATCAAAGGGTGGTAAATTAATTAAACTGGTTTAAACAAATACACTGATCTGTATATTAAGGACACGTGTCATGCCTCCAGGTGTAATAATCTACCTGGACACAACCGTTTATTGTCACCTGAACGGAAGCATGAATTGCTGAATTATGTAATATTCTACAATACGCAAAAATTTATGGTAAAAAAATTTACCTTGATTTCCATATTAACTGCATTTAAAGTCACCTGAACGGAAGCATGAATTGCTGAATTATGTAATATTCTACAATACGTAAAAATTTATGGTAAAAAAAATTACCTTGATTTCCATATTAACTGCATTTTATAATTCATTAGTGTATAAAAATTTAATTTGAACACGCATATGCTTCCAGAACGGATACCTGTTTCAAATAAAAATGTTAATATTCTATTTTTTATCAATTTAATCAGGACAAATGCCCATATGTTGCCACGGTAAAAACCGAGTCTACACCCTCTTAATGGCGGACGACTATGCGGCACCTGGTGGTCAAGTTCGATAACTCTGTAATCACCAATTTCTGAAAGCGTCTAGTGGTAAAAAATAATTCGACGGGCACACGAAAATAAACTAAATAACTCAGCTAAAATTTGCAATTTAGTGTTTTACAGATACATTCTATAAATTACCCCCGAGGTTATTCACAGTACCATTGGGCTAGCCAAAAAAACCGTTTTTATTTGGAAACTTGCAATATCTAACTTTTGGAAAATTTTGTTTAAAATCAAGGATAGTTACAAATCCTTGTTAAAAGTAAAAGATATCTCTCTCGTGCAAAGCGCTGTCCTTAACTAATTTTGACATTCTCTGTCAGCTTTTAAACTTATTGATTGTCTTTCAAATTTGATCTTTTTTAAAAGCAAAAGCACTTTATCGAAAACTGCTGAGTCAGAGATATGCTCAGCTTTTGTTACTTTCGTCCTTTCAGAAATTCTATGGCCGTCACCACGACATCATAGATAGCAATGAAATGTCAGCTAGATTCACGTCTTCCTGGCTTTGACATTACCGATTCTGACTTGAACCTGGATTGACCAACTTACAGTGTTACGGGTGCTGTATACAGAGCAGGACATGCTTAACCTGCGGGGGCACCTGGTGTCACTCTGTTTATTTTAGAGTTCACACTATTGGTGCTTTAGTTTTTAGTGTTGTTTTTGTGGTGTTGGTGTGTTTTGTGGGTGAGTAGTGTCTTTTGTCTTCCGTCTTCCGGTGTTCTTCCTTTTGCCTTGTCTCTGGACTTTGATTTATGTAATCTTATGCTTTCTTCCGTCGGTTTTCTACTGCCGTTCTTTTGGAGTAATGAAGAAAAAATATTCGAAAATGCTTACTTTCTAACACGATAGTAATGTTTTTAAGCTTACTAAGCAATCTTCTAACCTTTCTTTTTACCACAATAGAGGATTTTTTTAGTTTACTAGGTTAGGAGTACAACTGCATGTCTTCTTTTGCTGTTCATGATTAATATTTATAAAGCAAAATTATTTGTGATAAGTACACTTCCTTTATACAAGGAATAAGTAAATATTTTCAGTACTTTCTATCCACTTTTCATAACAGAACAGGTCCCTGACCCAAACAGGTCACTGTGAAATGCTTTTCTGGCTGTATGCTCCAATAAAGATTTTTTCGTTACTTCAGTCTGAGGAAAAGCATTATTGTATTTGCACATTTGTTAGCCATTAATATTATTTAAGTATGCAGTATTTCTTTTCACAAGAAAATTCTATATTTTACGGTGAAAATTTGACTGCTCCTGTAATTATTGTATCAATATTTTACCGCTCATCATCTATGTCTTACACAAATTATTCCTTTCTTTAATTTACTCCTGATATATGACGCCAATGTTGTCAAAGAAATATACAGAATAAAATGGAGTTGAAGATGTATTGCATGATTATATTACAATCAATCTCCATTCATTGAAAATAAACAGAAAAGAAAGAGGATCTATAAAAACAAATCACAAAACCAGTCAGACATTGTGTTATTGCTGTTATATAATAAGTAAAAAAAGTTAGTGATTGTCTTGTCATTTTTATTTTTTTCATTAATTGAGTTTTTTACAGACTGTTATGAAGAAATTTGGCACTTGAAGAATGGAAATTCAAAAGAACTGAACGTTTTCTTGAAGAAATTGTCAAAAACCATTATATGTATTTGGAAGATTTTTTCTTGGCATTTATTAAACCACATCCCGTTGATAACATAACTTGGTACTTAACTAGCAATGAAATAAATAGGTTTATGATGTATTGCAAATAAAATGATCAAGTCGTCAAACGCAGATAGAAACAAATTGATTTATTTATTCAAATTTAATTTTTTTTAGATATGCATTTTTTTCTCGGTCAAAGTGACTGACAAGCCTATAGACATGCTTATATTAATGTTCGTACAAGTACATTTACTTTAAATAAAATTTTTATTTCTTGTTAACAAGAAGCAAGAAATCAGAATTATGTAAAATGTTACCACCCTGTAGTGCACTATAAAACGCTACAACTTTATTCATGTATTCGAAAAAATAGCATCTGAAGAAAAACATTTTACTAGTGTTATCGTCCCCTGTACTTACAGCCTCGTTCCTTGACCTTCATCTTGAAATTGACAAAAGAGGTACACTACAAACTAGGCTATATGACAAACGCGATGACTTCACTTTTCCTATAGTCAACTTTCCCTTTCTTTGTAGCAACATTCCAAAAGCACCAGCATACGGAGTTTACATCTTCCAACTCATTCGCTACTCAAGGGCCTGTGGTCGATACAGTGACTACCTTGATAGAGCTCGGTTGCTTACAAATAGGCTACTTAAGCAAGGGTATGTTGCCCATAACTTGAGGTCATCACTACAGAAGTTTTACGGTCGACATCACGATCTTGTGGANTCTTTGCCACTAAAGTTTGATTTTCCTCTACCGGAGTTGACATGTTCAACACGGCGGGTGTCTTATAAGAAGCAGGAGATGCTTACTCTACCGGTGCACCTGATCTCACCCATGGTTTTTATTGGGTCCGTGTTGTTCATTTTTGTATATGTGCGTGTCTTCATTTTCTTTTCTGTGCCGTGCTCATGTTATGACTTCGTTTCTTCGTTTTTCCGACGTTGCCATTGTCCTTGGATTGTTCTTTTCAGACTGACGGTTCGGTTCTCACTTACTTTACAATTACTCGGTTGTCGTATTTTACCGACCATATTACAGTTTCATGATCTTTTCTTGTGGTCCCAAGTTTGACGAAATATTAAAAAAAAAGACACCATGAAACTTTAACTCCACGGGTCCTAAATATGACATCAAATCAGTCGAGTTACAGAAATAACCATACCATACGGGAACCATACTGTATTTAAAGATCTGAGAATTTACTGTCGTAAGGTGAAGATATCAACATGAAAATCTTATATTTACCCATGAAAATCCTAAAATCTCTATTCTAATGCAAATCCAAAAAGGAAATATTAATACGTTTAAAAAGTTCGGTATGCGTATGAGTCACAACGTTGCTATTTGGTGAGATGCCGACCTCGAACATCTTCCCTTTTTGTCCTGTAAAATAGAAAACAATTATATGCACCGGCTATAAATAGATACCGAAATGCAGATTATATTGTATTGGACATTGTGTATGGTGTAAGGTGTAAAGTGTATGGTGCATGGTGAATGGTGTATGGTATATGATGTAATGGTGTATGGTATATGGTGCATGATGTATGGTATAATGGTGTAATGGTGCATGGTTTATGGTATGACGATGCATGGTGTATAATATCATAGTGTGATTGGTTATGTTCTGTAAAAAAAAAAACTTTGAATATTTTCTTTTTCGACACAGTTTTGTCCTTTTTGCCTCATTTTATCATTGAGTAATTCAAATTCATGAAAAGTGGTATAAAAATGTAAATACATAGTCACGTGTACATATTATCTTCTTTAAACTAGTCCAAATTATAGCGGTTTTGAAGTAATATAAACTTCCTACATCCATAAAACTTACCCCTTTTCCAACAAATTTACTCATAATATGTTTTTTTTGTCATTTTGTCTCTTTTTGTTGTTTTTTCTTATTTTTGATTCTGACATTTTCCCTTGAATTTTGGCTTCGGTATTTCTTTGCCGGTATATCTCTCAACTGAGAGATACTTGTGTCATGAAAATGTCCGTCCATCCCCCATAGGGAGGTACCAACATTTCTTTAAACAGGTATCTGTGGATGTAAGTTTATTTCTTCGTTCGCTTTTAAGGTAGCACCTTCCTGGTATCAATTCTATAAACACATGATCATAATAAATTTCAGAAAACCAATGCAAATTTCTTAAATTAAGAATAGGGCCTGTAAGTTTCGTACAATTTTGGAACTTCCGGGATCAAAATATGTACCCGGAAATTACATTTTACACAAATATATATGACGTTTTAAACAAAAACCTGAACGTCATAATACTCAGACGTCATGTTTTGGCGGGAATCGTTTTCGAATTGCCTGTTTATCGTGAATTCTCGTGGGTCACATGACGAGACTTACAGACCCTATTGAATGCAACATTTTGTAGTTTTATTGGAGTGTAAAAGAGTGGACCGTAGCACATTTTGAATGAAGCGCTCCAGCGCTTCATGTGAAAATGTGCTACGGTTCCGTAAATGGAATGCAACTGTTCACGCAAGATAATTTATTGAAATTCGTTGCTGATGCACCATTTCCTAGTTTAGATTACTCCGCCGTCTTTGCTTACTTTTGTATTTTTGTCGTTGTCAAGGAGTCGCGTGCTACTGTAGTGTTACTGATAGACTGACGAGTCTGTCTCAAATCCGTGGAATCTAACGGATATAGAGACAGATATAGACAACCGACCGAAAAACAGTTGTATCTTTATATTTCATTGGCTTGAATACAAAACGCTTTTTGATTGGTTGTTCTATATTTAAAAATAACTTCTAGAGGAAAACCCTCAATTACTTCCGGTCGTATCCAAGGTAAACAACGGAGATCGTTTCAGCAGAAAGGCCTAACAGAAAGTTAAAAAGAAGCAATTAGATTAAAATACTTTGTAACAAATAAGTTTATTTAAATCGGTTACTATTTTTGTCTTATTTGAAATTGGTTGTCTTGCTTGTTTTGTTATTGTGACGTCATACAGTGGAATTTCCTCTTTGTCTTCATCTGTCCCTTGAGCGTAACAGAGCAAAGCGTAGTGAGCCAGAGGGCAGCACTAGTCAGTCTATGTACACAGTTATGGAAATGATCGGAAGTACTCGAACCAATCTCATACGGGGATTTCCATACAAAGCAGAATGAATGTAATTATAAAAAATTGAAGGGAGTTTATATAGTTCTACGTTTCATATTTTCAATAGCCGTCATTTTATGAACATTTGGGTGCTTTGTATATGTATGTTTACAGTTTTGTTTGTGACATAATGGGTACAGGTATTTATTTTGAAACAATAAAGGGCATCATTGAAAATTGTACCGTAATTATCTTAATTGAATCAAAGTAATTCACGAAGACTCCACTTTAACATTGCTTTACACCTGGCCGGACATACTAGTATATTGTTTTAAATAACATGACATAAAAGATCAGTCCAGTATAAAACAATGATAAACTGGAGTATCCGTGAATCATGTTTAAAGATTTAATAGGAAAAATGAAACATCCTATATGTCTGTTGATATAGAGAATAAAAGGAAAAATGCAGAATATGTATACTTCACATTTTAAGGAAGACTGATTTATATATAACATCAATCAAACCAAACATTTAATGAAGTCTTTAATGATCACTACATGAGCAATTCTCAAAAGTGTATACGTTAAAATCGCTAATGTATTGTACCTAACGAATATCACAGGCAATCTACTCATAGGTTACACAAAAACTTAGCTACCATTTAGCTTCCGTAAACACTGTTGTGAACCCGATCGGTGCAGAATTCGAGTTCACCGGTGTAGCGGAACCA
>MJUU01053197.1:98397-111097 GCA_002080025.1 Modiolus philippinarum | reverse complement strand
TTTCTGAATGAGGCTTTCTGCCCAAAAAATGATGTAAATTTTGAAAAAAAATATTTTGTTGATACACGTGCAAAAAATAAATAATTTGTTTCGCACAAAGCGCGAAAAAAAATTTTCTGTACAGAAAAAAAAACCATAACCCCCCCTTCAGGTTAAATGGTCGGTCCCTTACTGTAAATTTTGTTTCTGCATATAAATCTAAGATTTGCAGTGGTGGCGATCCTGAATTTATGATCGGTACTAACATTCTCTGTTTGTTTAATGACCACCATGCTACCATATCGAGTTAATAGAGTTAATATCAAATTTGATGTATGAAACAGTTTTCAAGCAGTAACAATTTACAACATAAGCCCATACGGTTCTATGTTAAACTATGCTCTTCGGTGGCAACCATCTTGGACGAGATGTGTACCTGTTTGAACATATGTAGAAATTGTAGTTCTTGATAGTGAATAAAAGGATATGGAGTAAATGCACATGAGACAAAGTCTCTACAAATACATGGTAAAAAACAAGCAAAGGAACAACGCTTTTATTGTTGTTCTTCATCTTGAAGTCACCATGAGGCCTTCAACAATGAGCTTTGCTCATACCTCATAGTAAGTTCAAGACGGCCCCTAGCACCGGTTTAAGCGGAATTCTTTGCTAATTGTCAAGCAACGCTACATCCACGTCTTTCTTGGTCATGGGTGCGGGATTGTCAACAAACATCAATTAAACTTTCTTTTGATAAACTGAATATTATTGCTATTCAAACTTAAGCTCTATCTCAAATCGATTCCAAATTGGCTCAGCAATTTCAGAGAAGATTTTTAAAATTGTTGAGAGACGATGGCCATCTTGGATTTATGAATGGTACTTAAATAGACAAAAGAAAGAAAACGGGGAATGTGTCAAAGGGACAACGACCCAAAGGGGAGTTGTAACAACTCAAAGCCACCAAAAGATCTTTAATGAACGGTGAGAAAACCCAACGGCAGGTCGGAGTCGGTACCTAAATAAAGAGTAGTCAAGTTAGTGAAATAAACACCATCCTAGACCCTATAGATATAAAGTAAATTAATTAGAAAACAGACAAGACACGCAAAGACTTAATAAATTTCCTGACTTAGGACAGGCGCAAACCTGCTGCGGCAGGGTTAAATCCTACATTTACTTAATTACCATCATGCTAGCATGCCTACTTAATACAGACTTGATGTATGAAACGGTTTTCTAGAAGTAACAATTTACAGCATTGTCCACTACGGTAGTACGTTAAACTATTTTCCCCGGCGGCGACCATCTTGGATGAGATGGGAACATTTTGAACATATGTAGTAATTGCAGATCTTAAGATGTTAGACAAAATGTATAAAATTAGGAAAAATTTGACAAATAAAGGCAATAACTCCTACATGGGTATTTAGATTTTCTTCAAAATTTCTAGATGGGTTGAGCTTGGTACGCTGAACATTTTTGCTATCGAATTTGACTTCTATCTGTTATAGTTTCTCCAATGAAATAAAATATCACAAACTTTTCAAAATTTTACGGAAAAGGGACGATAACACTAAGACGGGATTTTTGGATTTTCTTTATAATTGCAGGGCTTGCAATGCTGATTATTTTTCTTCAGCAGGATTTTTATTTCTGTAATGGTTTTGGAGTTATTAACAAAAAAGGCGATTTACCCCCTATGCTTTATTTTAGTAACAGCAGCCATTTTTTTTATCTTTGGACTAATCGAGCACAATTTTGAAACTGTATTCCCTGGCGATCATTCAGGTCAAGTTTTGTTACAATTGGCCCAGTAGTTTCAGAGAAAAAGAGTTTTAAAATTGTTGATGGACAGACGGACGACAGACGACGGACGACTGACGCAAAGTGAAAGGGTAAAGCTCAAGTGGCCTTTTAGACCAGGTGTACTAAAAATTATTTACTATTTGGCTTCCGTGAAAACCTACTGCTGTTACGACTTTCTAATGTCCACTTTCCCTGTACTTCGGCTCTGACATTAAAACCGACATTCTATAAAACAGTATGTAAAGTTTAAAATTTGAAAAAGACGGACTATCTCCATTATACAATTTAGCACATTAGCACTAATTATGCAGACTTCTTCATTAGGCGTAGTTTTCTCTGTGACAGCCTTATTAATCAAGTCTTCAAGAAAATAAAAAATCCGTCTTATACATTCATTAAAAAGTTCTTTCCCTGGTGGAAATGATTGAAGTTTCGGTCCGAACTCTGATTCAAGATTCATTTTTGTGCTTAGTACAGTGTAATGAAGATTTCTTTTCGCTGTCTATACCGTTTTATAATGGCAGTTGGTGTTGAGTATCTACCTGACACTACCGCAATAGAAGGGGAGGTTTGATAAAACTGTACCATGATCAGGAAAAAGAGTTTGACAATTTTTCTATAGGTTTGCATTATGGTACGCGAAATTAACCAAAAACTTAGGTAAACAGGGTTTATCGCAGGAAAACCCGGTTGACCGGTTCGGTAATCCTGGTTTAGCTTGGAAAACCCCCAATACCGACCGATAATGGGGGTTTTCAACATTTAATACATGTTAACCTCCGCTTCCAATGAGTTTTTATTGCTAAACCTACTTTACCGGTCGGTAAAGTGGGTTTTCTTGCACTAATTTAACCAAAACCTAGGAAAACCAGGTTTATCGACTGGTAATTCTGTATTACCTACAAAAACCCCCATTACGGAACGGTAAACGAAGTTTCCAAAATTAAATGCATGTTAACCTCCGCTTTCTATGAGTTTTTATTGCTAAACCTACTTTACTGGTCGTTAAAGTAGGTTTTACAGTGCGGAATTAACCAAGAGTAGGAACACCAGCTTTATCGGTAGGTAATCCTGGTTTACCGACCAAAACCCCAATTACCGGATAGCTTATATGATTGGCTAAAGTAGTTTGGATGTAACCAATAAAAAAAAAATTTAGTATTGAAATCATTATTTGATTATTTTAATCATTTTTTTATATCATCTTGTCTATTTATTTATAAAAACAGTATTTTTGAGATTTAAATCTTGAAAAAAATAAATAGGAAATATTTTTCTGTATCATCTAAAAAAATATTTTAAAATAATAAAGAATACAATTTTACTGTTCATGTTAAAATGAAATATCTGTTCATTTAATTTATTTTGATTGATACACCTTTAATATTCAAAATATATTCGATCAACTGTTTCTGATTCTTTCTTAATGATACAGACTTATATTTCTACTATTCAAAAGTTTATTGAGGGCATATTAAACTGCTGACTCGAAAGGACATTTCCTGTTTACAAGTCCGTAGAAATCTAATTAACCTGTGAGACACCACTTATAAGAGTAAAAACCTGAATAAATAGATATATATTTAATATATTCTATTAATTGAAATTCATTTGAATTATATATAGAAAATAAACCTGATTGATATTACGATTTTTTTACATTAAAAATCAGTTTTAATTATTTATATAAATAAACAATGAAATGACATAGAATGAATGCATAAAAGTGCATTTTTATATTTAAGAAATGTTTCCCAAATTGAAAAATATGACTTTATAATGAAAATGCGTTTTAATATTAAAAATGTCTTTCCTAGAATAAAAAAGGATAACAGGAAACACCTAGAATGTCCGAAAACATAGCCACATGCCACAAAGTAAATAGGAACTGCACAAGAAAAAAANNACTTAATATCCATTTTTTCAATAATATTTTTTTATCTATATTTTTCTAATTTTGATAAATAGACAAAACGTCATAAAGATATTTATAAATATCAAAATAAAATTTTCCATTCTCTTATCTATTTTTTGTTAGTTACATCTTTTTGTATTCTTTATTATTATTATAAAATATTTTTAAGATAATGTAGAAAAATATTTCCTTTTTATTTTTTTTCAAGATTTAAATCTTAAAAATACTCTTTTTATAGATAAATAGACAAGATGATATAAAAATAATTAAAATAATCAAATAATGATTTCATTACTAAATCTATTTTTTTATTGGTTACATCCAAATTACTTTAGCCAATCATATAAGCTATCCGGTAATTGAGGTTTTTGTCGGTAAACCAGGATTACCTACCGATAAAGCTGGTTTTCCTACTTTTTGTTAATTCCGCGCTGTAAAACCTACTTTACCGACCAATAAAGTAGGTTTAGCAATAAAAACTCATAGGAAGCGGAGGTCAACATGCATTTAATTTTGGAAATTTCGATTACCGTTTGGTAATGGGGGTTGTTTGTAGGTAAACCAGGATTACCTGTCGATAAACCTGGTTTTCCTAGGTCTAGGTTAGATTAGCACAGGAAAACTCACTTTACCGACCGGTAAAGTAGGTTTAGCAATACAAATTCATTGGAAGCGGAGGTTAACATGTATTAAATGTTGAAACCCCCCATTATCCGTCGGTAATGGGGTTTTCTAAGCTAAACCAGGATTACCGACCCGGTAAACCGGGTTTTCCTGCGATAAACCCGGTATACCTAAGTTTTTGTTAATTTCGCGTGCCATATTGCCTTCCGATTTCGGCTTTTGACAATTCTGTTCGATAATTTTGTTGATACCTCTACTTAAGTATCATGAGGCATGACTGGACAACAACCATTGTCAGTTGACGTAACAAAATTAATCTTAGAAACGTAAAGGCAGACAAAAAACTTAAAAACTTAATTTTGCAATCATTCTCATTTTTTCAAACAGTAGGAATTTGTGCGTGACGTATAAAGTGAGTGAGAATCGAGCCGTCAGTCTAAAACGAATAATCCAAGGACAATAAACCAACATAAGAAAATCAAAGAAACAAATTAAAGACATAACATGAGTACGACACAGAACAGGAAATGAAAATACACACACATACAAAGATGAATCTAATAAAAAAAAATCGTTAGTGACATTAGGTGCATTAGTAGAGTAAGGATCTCCTGCTTCGTATAAGGCGCCTGTCGTGTTGAACATGTAAAATCCGGTAGAGGAAACAATACTAAGCCTTTATAGGTAGTAGTAGTAGTATGGTGGTTTATCGCCTTAAATACTTATACATGTATAGGTCTCTCACAGCATTTTAAACCTGTAGGGTCGCCCACTCCAATTCAATGTAATTTTGGAACGATGATCTTCCGTGTATCCGCTGACTGTCGTGAGACTTCGCATTTGAATTCCATGGTGGGTCGATCTTTTTGGTGTAGAAGGACTTTGAAGAACTCAAAGCCCTAACTACGGTATGCGCCGCCGTTAGCCTGCATGTCTT
This sequence comes from Modiolus philippinarum, assembly GCA_002080025.1. Classification (NCBI taxonomy): domain Eukaryota; kingdom Metazoa; phylum Mollusca; class Bivalvia; order Mytilida; family Modiolidae; genus Modiolus; species Modiolus philippinarum. Next base: position 105,833 of record MJUU01053197.1, on the reverse strand, counting down.
GGCCCCGAAAAGGACAGATATGTTGTCATCTTGGAAATAGATATCCTCACAAGATCCTGATGTCGACTGTAAAACTTCTGCAGTGATGACTTCAATATAAATGCGTATAAACCAGGTAAATCAGTATTCATACGTTTTTAACTCTTTGTGTGATGCAAAATTCAAATGTGTTGAGAATTTAAAAAAAAAAGATATTTTGTAGCAAGTCTGCATACACGTTTTTTTAAGTAATCCTAGTCACAATCGTTTTTATTTAACTCGATGAGCCCTTCAAAAACACAAAAAAGTTCATCAGTTATTTTACAAGCTATCTACAACTGCTCTAATTCATCGAAAAATGTTATGCGAGACAATTGGATAATGAGGGAACAATCTTATCAAAACAATAAATAATATTATACACACAGTAAAGATGCTGGAAAATCGTATTTTTATGATTTAAAGAGAAAAAGATGAAATGGTTTATCAAAACTGAAAAAATATGCATAAAAATAAATGAAATAAACATATAATGCCATTTCCAAAGATGTGTTACCTATACACATCATTTTTGTATATAAAAATCAGTTTTGTATTAGAAAATGTTTAGACTGCGTTGAATTAAGATGTAATCATTAAATTATATGAAATGATGAAAAATACCTACACCTCTAAAGTATCTAACATCAATTCAGACAACTCAAAGCCCAGCAACACTGGAAAAACCAACAGCAAACTGAAACGGAAGTCAATCAGTCGGGGATGAACATTCTAGCATTAAATGTCGATACCGAGATCAATCAAATGTAGACTTCAGAATCAACATAAGCATATATAACCCGAACATAAAGACTCGACACCATAAAATATTGGCAGTGTTAACCCTATATAATACATTGGCAAACGAATACCGAAGCAAAAATATGAAAGAGGGATTCGAAAATCAAAAATAAAAAAACCACGACAATTCATATCCAACACGAATCGAGACAGAATTACAAAGACAAAACAAATAAACAAAAATGAACAAGAACATCACAAAGCTTGAGCACTAGCAGTGTGAACCCCTACAAAAACTGGGGTATCATAAGGTGCTCCGGAAGGGAAAGCATGATCAGCTCCACGCGTTGTACCCATCACACTGCCAGTGAAAAGTCTGGTTTTGTCACAGTCGGTGTATGTCAGTCCGGTAATAACTCTGGATCTACCAAATAACCATGTTTTATCATCCGCTGTTCAGTCTAATTCAGAATGCATCAGTTAAAGCATCAGTAAAACCAAAAAGCATCAGTAAATCAAAATACATCGGTAAAACCAAAAATGCATCAGTTAAACAAAAAAAAAGAAATAATAATAATAATAATAATAATAATGACTGACAGAATATTGTTGTCATTGCAGGGAACTTTATTTATTTTGTCTTCACTTTTCTTCTTATTTCACTCAAGTAAATATACACAAGGAACTCAAAAAAACGGACTTCTAAATGTTGAGCAATTGTCCCCATCTTGTCCTCGAATGTATACACCAACCCAGTAGCGAGTACTTTGCTGCTTGCCCGCAAACCAGTTTTATTTGGAAACTTGCAATAACTAAATATTAGAAAATTGTGTATAAAACTAAAGAGTATCTCCAGCTTCCAACAACCGGAAAAATTGTCGACCGCAATGATCCTTACTTAGTGCAGGCATTTTAAAAGAAATGGTGGGTTTAACCGATTTAATGCGCGCCAAACCTACCCTTTCATTGAGGTAGTGTCTGGAAGCAACTGAACATCAATTGTTATTGAAAGGTCGTAGATATTAAAACAGAAATTATCATTCTAGTACTTAGTAAAACAAATTCTTGAATCAGAGTTCAGAGAATTAATTTCCGAAATGGCCATACAGCGCATTAAAATTATTGCAGTTGGAGTTAACATATGTGTTATGGTCTCATGTTCATTTACTCCATATCCTTTCGTAAAATGTTCGGACGGAAACTTCTACTTTTTCCACAAGGGACTGATGTCTATTTAAAGAACTTCTTTAATGTTCGTATGAGACAGAATTTTTGCCTTGATTAATAAGGCGGTCACAGAGATAACTATGTCTAATGAGAAAGTCTGTATAATTTGTGTTAACTCTCGCGTAACGAATCAACTGTGAAACTTGCATTTCATAAGCAGGAGAAGCTTAGGGAAATTGATTACTTTGAAATAAAAATTCAAACTAAATTTACAGAAACTTCTGTATTTTATTATTTTTACCCTTTGGTCAATGCCTCTTCTGGTGAAATGTAAGTCTCCGACGGTATTCACCGACCCAGTAGCCAGTACCTCAATGTTAGCCCGAAAACCGATTTTATTTGAAAACTTGCAATATCTTAATTTGAGAAAAAAGATCTTAACACTAAGGAGTATCTCCCTCTTGCATAGCTCTGTCCTTATTTTGACAATTTAACTGAATTTGCTGACTACTGATTTGAATAAATACAAAGTAATTGATGAAAAACAGCCAATCAAAGATTGGGATCCCCCCGCTACCCCTTTTTGGACCCCGTCCCCTTGTAAAAAAGTAATTTTTAAACTAAATTTCTATGGGATATCTGTTTCCCAGATGACAACAGATCTTTACCTCTAAAGCTTAATTGTTGTTTCCTCTACCCGATTTGACATGTTCAACACGGCGGGTGTCTTATAAGAAGCAGGAGGTGCTAACTCTACCGGTGCACCTGATCTAACCCATGGTTTTTTGTTGGGTCACTGTTTTTCATCTTTGTGTGTGTGTGTGTCTTCATTTTTCTTTTCTGTGCCGTACCCATGTTGTGTCTCTGTTTTTTGGGTTTTTTTCTGATGTTGCTATTGTCCTTGGATTGTTCGTTCGGTTCTCACTTACCTTTCTTTCTGTTGAAACAATCATTGTTACTGTAAAACACCAAAAAGATATGGTTGCTAGGTAGAATTTCAAAAAGTACAGGTTTCTGAGAATTTTTGAAAATTTACCAAAATTAGAATCAAAGATTTTTGCAACCTGACTGTTGAAAATCATCATTCTTACTGTTTAAGGAAATTTACCAAACTTAGAATCAAAGATTTTTGCAATCTGACTATTGAAAATGATCACTGAAACTATAAGGCATCCAAAAAGATATGGTTGCTAGGAAAAATTCCAAAAGGTAATTGGTCTTTGAGAGTTTCAGAAAATTTACCAAAATTAAAATCAAATTTTTGATATCCTAGTGTTCATACTAGGTGATGATATAAGAAATTTGCTTAATTATAAAACTTCATGTTGGAATTTCAAAAATTATTAGTCTTTGACATTTTCAGGAAATTTACCAAATTAGGCACCGGGGTCTAAATTCTAAGAGCAATTCCAATAATTCCAATAAAACCACAAAATCAAAATTATACATAGAGTTCCAGTCGTTCTGATGAGTACTAATTGTTTTACATTTTTGGTCCCTTGAGGGCATGCCCCCTAGGGGTCATACCAAAAGTCCGCTATCATCAGTAAATGAGATGCATATAATGGAACTTGCATACAAAGTTTCAGCTTCCAAACATGAATACCTAAGAAGATTTCGCTTATTACTGGATATCTCGAAATACAATTTCGCTCATTTTTCCGCCCTGAGGGCAAATTTCAAAATTCCGAAACCTTCGGCACAGACACATTTTTAAAGTGTTACTAATACCCTTATTACAAGGTTTTTGCGATTTAAGTTATAAGAGGAGTTCCAGCGGAATCGATTTTTTCGGTTTTTTTTTACCCGTAGAGGCCATGCCCTGAGGAGTCATACCCAAATTCCGAAACCCTCTGTGAAGTTGTTACATTATATGTGAGTCGATTCCTGAGTTTCAACTTTCTAGCCCAAATGGCCTTAGAGATTTCCCCGATTATTGGATATCGCGAAAAGTCGTTTTCGCCCATAATTTGCACCTAGGGCGTTTGACCTAAATTAAGAATCCACAGTGCGCTACTCCAGGTCATACTCTAGTATGGTGCCAAGTTTCAAATTTGTATCTCTTATATTTCCAGAGCTATCGGGGAGCATTACAAACGCACGCACGTACGTACATACGGACGGACTGCATTACATAATCCCCCGCTTTCGCCAAGCGGGGACATAATAAAGCTAAACAAAATTCCAATTTAATCTTAACCAAGTATAGCAACAACAAAAAACTCCAAATTTAATTCCCAAAGCGCAAATATATGTAAATTGACATATCTTTGCTTGTTAATTCTATGTTTGTTGGCGATCCCGCATCCATTGGTAAAGGAACATGGGTGTTACATAAGGATAAGGTTTGAGTAAAGCTAATTGTTGAAGGCCTCACGGTGACCTCAATATGAAGAACAAAAAGTGTTGTTCTTTTGCTTTACCATGTTTTGTTTGTAGAAACTTTGTCGCATGTGCATTTACTCCATATCCCTTCATTGCTTATCTGTTGTCAAACCACGGAACATTTTAATATTTTTATCTTTTTTGTAAAAACTCAGAAGATCACCAGTATAAACCAAAAAGAGTACATCTATCGTCTTGGACACATTGCAAAAAAGATGTGACATGCTTAATATCAGCAATGCAGGGATATGGAGTATATGCAAAAGAGACAAAGTCCTTACAAATACATGGCAAAACATGTATTTGTAGGGACGTGTTTTGTGCTCTTTCCCTATACAGTTTATGTCATTAACTGTAAACTAGGACTGGGAATTTTCTTACATGGGTCGTTAAGGCAGGTTTGACTGTATTTTGTTTAAGGTTCTTTGTGAACTTTCTCATCAAAGGACAAATCACACTCTTGTGCTCGTTGTCATTTTACTATTATAGTATGTTTGTGTTGGCTGAAATTCTCCTTTGTCTCGATGTTGTTCTAAGAATTTAATTTGTACTTCTGGGCATAAGAACTTCATGAAACATTATCAGTTTCCCACAGTTAATTTGAATTTATGATGTGTCAGATATGTAAATATTATTTAATGCGACATGTTAATTCCAGGACATATGGGTCTGGTCTGGATTTGTGGATATCCGATTTCTTATTTGCATTTAGATATAGCAAATTACTTATTCACATGAGAGTTTCACATTCGGCTTCCTTTCTCCCATAACACCCTAAATGGAATATTTATTGTATAATAGCTGTTCGACATGACACTCCTGCATGTCTTTACATATAAATCAAGTTTCAAAGGCTTGGTAAATAAATATGGGTTCTGTCAGAGGTCATAAAAGTATGATTTCTATATTAAATTAAGGAATTATGTTGACAAGTATTTTACTTTAAATACTATACATTTTTTTTTGTTTCTTAAAATTGGTTTAACTCACCAATTCTTTAAAGATACCTTTACCAAGTCAGGACCATTGCGGTTAACAATTTTTCAGTGGTTTTTAATCTACTTTGCCTTTTTGCCCTTTGTATTTCGGCTCTTGGCGATTCTGTTCGGTAATTCTGTCATCCCCATTTACATCATTTTTGTCTTGAAAGCGTTCTGTTTTTTAAAACTTTGCTGATTTTTTTTAAATCATTTCAAAAGAAATTGAAAATCTTAAATGGTTATTAAAAAGTATAAAATAAGCAATGAAGGGATATAGAGTAAATACACATGAGACAATATCTCTACAAATACATGGTAAATCAAAGCAAAGGATCAACGCTTCTATTGTGGTTCCTCATATTCATCAAAGTATCAATCAAATGTATATAACTTGTAGTTTTTGCGTGATTAACATGCTTTCATATAAATTATTCAAAAAAACTTTACTTCTTTTCGATTCGATTTTATTTTAAATCGCGAATCAGTTTTCTAAATGAGCTCTGAAAAAAAAATCGTTGAGACAGGATGGAAAATTTACCAGACTGTGTTTCAAATCTTATTAGAAATGTTAGTGTTGATTTTCCATGTTTGAAATGGGAGGTTAATGGAGATGATACTCATGTAAAAATGTCATTGTTATTTTCAAAACTGAAAACAGGAGAGAACAATAAGGACAATTATTGTCAAACAAGTCAAAATGACAAAGTTCACAATTCTCCATGGAGAAGTGAGTATAATGAAACGACATTAGACAAATATTCCACTGATTCCATCAGGGTTTCAGCTCAAACGGATGACATATCTGAGATGAATAATGGGAAAAAAGAAAAGATTTTCGATACATGTTCCATGAAAAACAATGACTTCCGCGCCAGCAGTGTTTTTCCTGCTTTGAAATTAACAAAAAAATTACACAACAAGATTATATATCGAAAATGGAAAGGTCAAGACTACCTGATCAGTAAGGTACCAGATAGAGATGAATTTCTACTGATAAGTACTGATACAGATAAACCCAGGATAGGAAAAGTTGAGTTGAGGAATAAACCCAGTTCTTACTTGGATATTTACTATGACTATGAACGGTTTAAAAACGTTGTGGACTTTGTTAAGTTCCGAATTTTAATAAACAAACTGCACAGAGCTGCAGCAGATATTTTGTAATTATGAGCGAAAACTTCCCGTTATTAAAAACAATTCAGACAATTTTGACTTTTTTAAATTACACTGGTCCACTTTAGAGAAATTTGGAATGTATTATGTTGGATGCCAGAAGTAACAACAATACATCTGGAAGCATTCTATTTCGACTTGTTCTATCACGGACTTAACGCAAAGACAATGGAGTATAATCCGTTTCGTTTCTTTTTATTTGGATTTGGTAATTAACCTCAAATTTTGTGTACATTTGATTATCGCGGTATAAAGGTGTAGTTTAAGACTGTAATGATAAATAACTATATTTTATAATTAACTAACTCATTTTATTTATTTTGATTTTCATTTTATTAATTGATTGCAATTGAACCCTAATATTATCATTTTATTTTAACATTAAGAAATGTTTGTCTTTTTGTATAATTTTTAAAGATAACGAGATTTATCTGAAGTGTATTCTAACTTGGTATTTATTTAATCAGAACATGTATTATACTGTGTTTGAATTGACTTTAATTGATATTTTTAAATAACGAATTCCGAAATTCACCATACACAATGTTGTGACTTCGTGATGTGTAACAATTAGTTTTATATCACAATACAGTTACACACAGTTGTCGTTCCTAACCAATCAATAATGCATTGATTTCCACTCTGAAGACTACAAAGATACACAGGTACTTATTCCTTTTACACCAACATGCATGTGTGCAGATCATTATTGTGATTTTTCCCAAAAAGTATACCATCCTTATTTTCGCAAATTTCAATGCAAAAGTTAAATTTATTTTCTCAGACTGATAAATGATATTGATCGGCCGCCATGTGTTGTGGACGCTAATAGAGAATTATTTACTGCCATATGTTGCAGGAGACAATAACAAAAGGCACGGCATGTAGGCAAATCAGTATATCCGTGAAATGAAATTTGATTATTTTACACATTAAGGATGGTCACTCCTCAAGTTCATTATATCAAGATTT
>MJUU01053197.1:76908-91173 GCA_002080025.1 Modiolus philippinarum | reverse complement strand
TAAACAACGATAGAAACTCGGGACAGCCGGACTTGGAACCGGCACTAGCAAAGCCAGCGGTAGGGTTAAATCTGTTTATGGGTACCTAAACCTCCCCTTTATCTATCCCGTTTCCCTATAGTATAAAAGACATACGAATAAAACCCAATACAGGTAGAAGTTACTAACTCCATGAACACAATCTTGAAAGGAGAGAAAATGGCAATACATTATTTAAAAAGATGGGTCAAGGGGTGGTAGCTCTTTGGAATGTGATACTAAGTCTGATAAAAGTCCGCTGTATAAATCCTCTAAAATTATTAATGCATTATGCTTTCATCAGCTTTATCCGAGAATCCACAAACCCGATGAACACGTAAAACAATAACTAAAAAATAAATTTCATCTGCACTGAAAAGACGTTAGTTGTCGAAATGCGCACATGCAGATTCAAAATTATGCATAACTTCGTTATTATGTTATTTATTACCACTTGGCCGATGCAGTTGGAGTTAACATATGTGTTATGGTCTCATGTTCATTTACTCCATATCCTTTCGTAAAATAATTAGTTGTCAAAATGCGCATATGCAAAATCCAAATTAATCATAACTTCGGTATTACATTATATTTTAATAAAGGAATTGCTCTTATTGATATTGCAGGCATTTTCGGGACCTACGTATTCAACAACTTGTACCCGTCTGCTTTAACGACCAGGACTTGCCGATTCTATTTGGAACCTTACAATATCTACATTTTTGTAGATTTTGTTGAAAACTAAGGAGTTATTATTAAACATATTTTATTTGCAACTAAATAAATAGTGTACAAAAAGCATTGGACACAAGTTTTACAACATTATTTGAAGTCCTCCCTATTAATATTGTATAACAAATATATTGCATGCAATGGCGACAAATACATTATGAAATTAAACATGATATAACATTGTCTAAGGATTATGAGATACGAGTTAAATAAATATGTAAGCACTAAATAAAAAGAAAGCAAAAGAATACTAAAAACAAGAAAAGGAAAAGAAAAAGAGACTGGAGTGAATGATACATTATCAATTATTGAAAACGTTTAGAATTTTTAATAAATATATGAACACAAGAAAAAATTCTAATATTTCCATCATAAGAAAGACTTTCGTCACCAGCTAATAGTAATTCTATAGTTACATTGAAAATTTCCAATTCCCGTAATAGAACAATTCTTGATTCTGTATAAAGTGGACACTCCAAAAAATAATGTAAACTATCTTCAGAATAATGTCCACATCTGCAAAAAGGGTTTGGTTTCAGGTTTACTCGATACAGGTCTGCATTCAGAGAGCTACACATATTTCTTAAACTTGTGTGAATAATATTCGTTCGTCTATCACCATTACTAAAATATTTAGGGGGTTTCTGAATGGGAGGTTTAGTTTTACGCTTAAAAATACTAATATTTCTTGAATCTCTGATTGCAGGGTCAAGTTGATTCCAGTCAATGGTTGTAGTAGGAAAGAATGATCGTTTTGTAATTTCTAATCTGCAGTTAGGTACCACATAATTATTACGATTTCTTAGGTTATAATCAGATATTTGACCAACCAGAGGAGGCATTAAATCTCTAAGATATCCCGGGGCATTATTATTGTGAATTAAATAAAATAAATTAAGTCTTCTTAATTTTCTTCTATCACATAATTTGTCCCAACCCGTTTCGAAATAAATAGATTCTCGGCTAGAAAAAATAGGTAGACCAGATACAATTCTGCCTGCTTCAAGTTGAACCTTTTCCAGATTTTCAGAATCTTGTTGACTACATCCATCCCATAATTCACAAGCATATTCTAAAAGAGATCTTATAAATGTAAAATATATTCTTTCCAAATAAACTCGATTCAATAAGTGTTTTATCAAAACACGCTTGCCAGTTTACTTTTGAAGTTAGAACTAAGGAGTATCTCCCTCATGCAAAGCTCTGTCCTTAGCTGATTTTGGCTTTACATTTAGATCATATTGGTTAAATGTTCTCTATCAGTTTTAAACATCTTTGAGTTAATGGTCTTCCAAGCGTTTAGAATTTATCTGCACCGAAGAGACATAAGTTGTCAAAATGCGCATATGCAGAATTTAAATTCACAGTAACTTCGGTATTTAGTCATTTCTTTTATTATAAAAAAACACTAGAAGCATTTTTTTTTACAAATACTCTTCTATTACTTGCGGTGCTGATTTCGAGAAAAACTATCCTAGCAGCTGAGACTGTTCCACGTCGCTATATCGCTACTGACTTTCGCGGACATATATTAACGGAGAATTTCAATATAAGTTATATAAAGAAGTTCGACGATTCTTTTTAAAAGGGCCTAAATATCGCCTAACTTCAAAAGTAAACTGGCAAGCGTGTTTTGATAAAATTAAAGACGCAGTAACTGATTGTTGTGAAAATGGTGCAAACCAGAAAGTGAAGACAAGCATACTCTAATTGTTTAAAGATAAAATTATTACCAAGGTAATTAACAGAATAAAAGCCCCTTCTATAAATAGAATCAAGTCTAAAGGCTCTTGGTAAAATATGTGTTTGTTCCTGTTGACAAGGCTTCCATCAACGTTGCTATCGTCTGAAAGAAATTCTACATCGATGTCCAACAAAACGAGCTTGACAAGTCAAACATTTTCAAACGCACCAATAGGGACGAAAAAATGTTAATCAAACAACATTTTAAGGATACAGAAATGCTTAAAGTTCCTCCTAAAGATAACACCTTGCCTACAATGTACTGGTTTCCTAAGCTTCACAAAAAACCCTTCAAACATCGTTTTATTTCTGCATCTAGTTAGTGTTCTACTACTTATTCATCCATACTTTTAACTAGTTCACTTACTTGAATAAAGTAGTTTGTTAAAATACTGTGAAAAACTTATCAACATAGACATGTGATAATATAATCAATGCACTCAATCTTTTGCTATACAACATCTCTGTTCGTTTAGGCAACACTATTTATCGACAAGTCATACTAGTAGATTTTCTAATGTGTACTAATTTTACACTTCTAATTCCAGATCTTTATCTTTTCTGTTACAGACGAGTGCTGTATACAGGGCAGGACATGCTTACCCTTCCGGAGCACCTGATGTCACTCTTGTTAGTTGAGAGTTCACACTGTTAGTGATTTAGTTTTTTCTGTTGTATATGTAATGTTCGTGTGTTTTGTGGGCATGTGGTGACTTTGGTCTTCCGTCTTCTGGTGTTCTTGCTTTTGCCTTGTCTCTGGACTTTGATTTATGTAATCTTGTACTTTGTTCCTTCGGTATTCTACTGCCGTTGTTTTTTCATAAAAAAACAACTAAAAACGAAACCGTACCAAACAGTGATAAATTTATTTCTATTTTCAATAATAACAGCCGGTATATTGACGATATCATTTCTTTTGACAATCCCCAGTTTTTAGATTATGTAGACATCATTCACCCGCAATAACTGCAATTAAATAAAGGTAACAATGATTCCAAATACTGCCCATTTCTGGATCTAACTATAATGATTTATTATGGTAAAATAAAAACTAAAAAAATATATGATAAAAGGGATGATTTTGATTTCACTAATTTCCCTTTTCTTGATGGTGACATTCCACTAGCTCCATCGTAAGTGGTGCATATTTCGTAACTGGTACGATTCGCACGAGTTTGTTCTATTCTTGACGATTTTAACCTTACTTCCACAGCAAAACTTTTACAACAGGGTTACAAATTTCGTTATGAAATACATTTAAGAAGTTCTATAATGGACATGAATATTTAATATCTTAATATGACGTTAGTCGCAAACACTTTATTACTAAGGGCATTTCTAATCCTCAGCTTTACGGAAATGTTGTTAAAAATGCCGGAAACTGATTAAAAATCCAGAACTTTTAGTCTTCACGTAACAGGGAATATTGACAAGATATTCTGCTTGCATTCGTTATATCAGCTTTGAGATCAAGTGACCTGAAAATTTTACGCATATACTGGCACCTCACTGATACTGCCCATGTCTACTGAATTTTATGATGATTCTTAACCAAAACCCTCGGGGAGGTTTGAGTTTGATTTTTCTTCCGTAGTGCGACATTGCTCTACCAACAGACTAGGCTCCTTTAGCTAGCTTGTAGATTAGCGGAGAGCACCCCTTGACCAATCTTGCAAAATTACGTATTGTCTCTCCATCCACGATTGAAGTCATGGAGATAGTAGTCTACCGGTGTTGGGTTTTATTCGTATATATTTTTTTATACTTAAGGAAAACGGGACAGATAAAGGGGAGGGTTGGGTATCTATAAACCGGTTTAACCCTACCGCTGCTAGTGCCGGTACCAAGTCCTGCTGTCCCAAGTTGTTTTTGTTTGTCTTTTGTCGTATTTGTGTTTTTTTGTGTTTTTCCCTGGCAGATTGTAACATGTAATTGTAATTTTCGGCCATTGTAGATGTTTCCTGTTATCCTCTTTATTATAGCTCAAATTGAATTGAATATGACTATTTGTAAAAAGAAAGGGGGTGGGGTATAGCAAAATTATAAAACATAATTGTCAAGAGCCGAAATGTAAAGGGCAAAAAGACAAATCAGGAGCAAAACCACTAGATAAATTGGCAACCGAAAAGGCATTTGAAAAGCAATTGTGGCTTTATCCGGTGTTATGGATTTTAAACATACATACTATTTATATTAAACAGAAGTACAAGTCCTCCCGCTCACTTCATTTTACAACCAAGTAATTTTACAATGTCCCTTTTCACCTAGTTAAAGTATCAATATCTCCAACTGAACCCAATCTGGGATGCCTGGCATCTATCCGGTATCACGTTATATAATATTGTTCATACCAACATATGATTAGGTTTCTTGATTTCGGCTAAAAATTGATTGACATCTATTAAAAGTAATACTGGGTGGCCTCTAGTTTGAGTTCGAATTGCAATTTTCGCTGGTATGTTGACACATGTTAATTTTTCAATAGTAACGTAAGTCACAAGGCCACATTCTTTTATCGACAAGTAATAGTGATCTAATGTCTCTTCTACTCAACTGTAATTAATATGAATCGGTTATCTTATAATCCCATCTGATTAAATTAAATATGTGTTCTTCAATTTTAAAATTTACACAATGACCTTAAGGATGACATGTATACCTTATTCTCCACAAAGGAAAGCCTGGCAAAATAAATATACACTTAACTACAACTCATATGGAAAATATGATTTCAACAGGCTACAATGCTTTCCCTGGAAGTTTTGATGCGGTAGAGGCAATTGAGCATCCTCTCTTTTTTACAAAGATAGATGGACGAAAAAGTAACATACCAATTGTAACTAGGAATATCCTGGCATGATTGAATCTTCATTTGGTTCTTCACGTTCTACAATCCCTCAACTCAAGTAAATATGACCTTAAATTTTATAGTTCAAACATCATTACCAATTTCACAAACAGTAAATTTTTATACAGATAATTATGATGACTCACCTAAGATGTAAGTGAAAACTGAGAGATTTTGGCAAAAAATATGTGTTTGTACCTGTTAACAAAGCTTGCAACAAAGTTATTATCATTTGAAAGAAATTTTATAACGATGTTCAATTAAAAAGATTAGGCAAGTCAAACACTTTCATATGTACTAATTGTGAAGAAAAAAGTCACCAAACAACGTTATTAAGATACAGAAATGCTCCAAGTTCCACCTAAAGATAACACTATGTCTAATTTGTACTGGGCTCATAAGACTTGAAAAAATTTATTTCGGCATCAAGTAAATGTTTTATCACCAACTTATCCATTCATTTGACCGTTGCATTAAATCGTATAATTGAGATGGTTATAAAATACTGCGAGAATAAAAAAATATTCAAACTCTAGTGTAATATTCTTTTGGAGTGTAAAAACAGTGAAGGGGTAGTGAATGGACAGTTTATACTGGGAAGTATCTGAAATGAACATGAAAAGAAAGGACAAAAAAGATTTTTTTATCAGACATCAGATAGAAGATGAAGACTTGAATGCATTCAGTATTTATAAACGTTCGAATTTATAATTGTGGTTATAATTTGATTTGTTCAAGCATTAGATTTTAATCTATCATATGGACTAGAAGAGAAAACGTTTTAAATAAGATTGATGAGTACTGTACAGTTCATCAAACATTAAGCTGCATGACTGATTGGGAGAGACACTTTGTCTCAGAGATGAATACAGGTTAAACAGATATGACCGTTTTTGTATTATATTTATATGAACGTATATTATTGGTCATTCGTTCTACACTCATGGCGATCGTCATGGAAATAATTTTAGGTAGATCAAAATAGCACAGAGAATTGTAAGATAAGTTTACAATGTTTAAGTTAAGTATTTTCATTAAAAGACGTTGGATACAACTGTGTTTGTGTTTCTGTTGACAGTTTATATAAAAAAGACATAAACGCAAGAACTCTTTCATTAAAATATTTTATCAAAGAAACGATGCACCGTTCCAATAAAACCCTCAAAAGGAATTTAAGGATTTGCATTAAGTTAGCGGGTTCCTAACATGTATCGGTCTCTTATAGTCCAAAGAAGCTTTAACTTCATAAAATGACTTGTATTGTATGATCAAATGCATGTGAAAACATTGACATCAAGTGTTTTTTTGCTCTTAATTTATAGATAGCAACTATCTTTTTAGCCCGAATAATTATTCTTAGCAGATAAAATCTTTCCCACTTCGATCACAAATTTCAAACTTCGGGGTTGATGAACTCTTTGTATTGCTAATGACGGTTTGACAACATATGTTAATAATAGGATAATGAAATACAGTGTACACTTTCTAGATCATTTTGGTGTCAGTTTTATCGTCCCAAAACAAGATCGTGATTATGTACTTTAATAACAAGTTACTGTCTGATTTAGAAAGTCTGAAGGGCAAACCTTAGTGGCTGTGATTCCATTTCTTAATTTATTTTTTATCCAGGTATCAAGAGGCATTATTTGTAACTAGATAAATACTGAATTTCCGATATATCACAGCCTGCAATAAAATCAAACATAAGGTTGTAGAATAAAAAAAAGAAAAACGGGGACGCACGTATACATAAACTAAATAGAACCAATTAAAAACCATTGGTGAGAACAGTTGCACCGATAAGTAAGTACTTCCTGTTTCTAACCCTTTGTGTCAGGCAATTCCGGTAAGAAAGTCAAATCCAGTCGAAAAAAAAAGATTTGATGTCATTTTGGAACAGATATTCCAAGGCGCTCTGCAAAGAAAAGAGAAAATAAATGCTGGAAATGTGAACTCCTTTGTTTTACAGCTTAGTTTGTAGTCTACTAATTTCTAGATGAAGCAGAATTGTTTAAATTGTAAATGTTCACCAATAAGCAAAATTCAGGAGGAGTAGAATCTCTTGTCTGCGGAATATATATTTGCCACAGATATTTTTATTTACACACTCAAACCCTATAATTAAATATAAAGGGATATGGAGTAAATGAAAATAGACAAAGTCTCTACAGATACATGGCAAAACTAAGCAATGGAACAACGCTTTAAGTGTTGTGCTACACCTATAAGAACGTCGTGAGTAATACAATGAAAAGCGCTTACATCGGCACTATAATTTCTACATATAAATAACTAAATACCGAAGTCACTGTGAATTTACTTTCCGCATATGCGCATTTCGACAACTTATGTCTCTTCAGTGCAGATTAAATCTAAACGTTTGGAAGACCATAAACTCAAAGATATGTAAAAACTGATAGAGAACAAACAACCAATATGATCTAAATGTGAAGCCAAAATCAGCTAAGGACAGAGCTTTGCATGAGGGAGATACTCCTAAGTTTTCTACAAAATTAACAAAAATTTAGATATTGTAAGGTTCCAAAAATAATCGGCTTTCGGGTCAGCACCGAAGTACTGACTACTGGGCTAGTGAATACCCTCGGGGACTAACAGTCCACCAGCAGTGGCATCGACCCAGTGGTAACAAATAACTAAATGGCGAAGTCACTGTGAATTTACTTCACAGTGAATTTACTTCACTTTATAAATCACAAAATATCGAAGCTACTGCGAATTTAGTTTCTGCGTATGCACATTTCAACTTATGTCTCTTCAGTGCAGATAAAATCAAAACATTTGGAAGTCCATGATTATGTAATTCAAAATAGAATCCTTTGAAATATGATCCAAATGAAACAAATTATTGATATATCTATGAGATATATTCCGCCTGGAGTTAATTTCACCAGGCGGTCAGTAAATATTTTCCAGCTGGAGAAAATTTCACTGGGCGAGCTATGAAATTTGTTCCTTTGGAACTTATTTCAAACCGTTACACATACACCGAAATACGTGTAGAAACTGATAGAAAACAAGTAACCAATAAGATCTAACGGATACATAACATGAAAATAATGTTTACTTGAAATTTCAGAAATTAGACCAAACCCGTCTCCTGCTATACATGAATCACCCGTCATGTGCAAAAAGATATGTCAAAAGCAAACACTGAAGGAAATTTCGAAAGTTAGTCACCAGATAAGATTTCTTGTATATGTTACAGTACAAACTGGAATCCAGTAGGATCCGGAATCCTCCTAGTACAAATTGGAATTCTAATTTCTACTGGGACAAATTAGAATTCTTATTTGTACTGGATTTAATTCAGTACAAATTGGAATTCCAATTTCTACTAGGACAAATTAGAATTCCAGTTTGAGATATCCTGATTTAAACTAGTAGGATATTCTGGATCCTACTGAATTTCTAGTATGATCCAAAATAAAACTGGATATTTTGTTCAGGAGGATTCTGGATAGTACTGACATTCAAAGCTGAAAAAAGTTTTTGATTTTGTTATAAGAAGCATGTATTTCACAGCATTTTAATTTATAACAACCGAATACTTAAACAATAGAATGACAAATGACATAATTCTAATATAACTGTTCATTTGTTGAAACAATTGGTGGAAATCTGTGACTTTGGGTAGAGCAGGGAATTTTCAATTTACGACAAGGGCATCGCGTAGTATTACATTTGCCAGAGTAATTACAAACAGTGGCTGTTATACTGCCATCTTCCAATAAATGATGACTATGTGTGAAATTTCCGGTGGAGTAACAGGATCTATTGCATTTAAACCGGGGAAACAAAAACCTCTCATATCAACAAGATCAGTATCAGAAAAGTAGGTTTTAAGTTTGCCATTTTTAGAAAAAAAAATTCATATTCCAATATACCTCCATGTGTTCTTCAATATTTAACGTTAACTTATAAAAACTAGTGATCACTAGTTTGAAGCAAAACATCTATATCTTTTATACAATTAATATCATTCTTTCGAAATTAATCTTTTAATTAAACGATCACCAAAAACAGTGGAAGGGACCTATAACTTTCTCTACCACAGTCCATTTCTATTGATTTAAGTTAGTAGGATCCAGAATCATACTAGTATAAATTAGGATATCTCAATTTCTCCTAGGATAAATTGGAATTATTATTATTATTATTATATACCACATTTATATAGTGCCTTTGTCATAAAGTACAATGTTCAAAGGCACTTTACAATATAAAAAAATGTGTACATTTACATTATATAGTAAACTAAAAATGAAAGACTCAAATAAATGCATAAAACATTTGGAGAAATCAAATAGGATACTTGAGCATTAATATAAAAAACTAAAACTCAGTTATTCTAAAACTTAAAATGCAGAATAAGCATGGATTCTAAAACTTAAAATGCAGAATAAGCATGGAAAATAATTCAGAGTAAAAAAAAGTTGTAAACCTTTTATAAGCTATTGAAATATGAAATAAAATTCACTATTATTATAAATTAAAATATAGGTAAAACATAAGATACGTTGATTCAAATGTGATTCAAAATGACTCATTAAAACCTTAAACTCTGATGTTAAAATCATAAAAATTTGTCAGAAACAAAAAGATTGGGACAATAATGCACAGTTCTTAATATGAAATAATATGCTCAGTTACCATAAATTGTTAAGAAAAGGTGTGTTTTCAAAGATTTTTTGAAAACAGCTACCGTTTTAGAGTCCCTTACACAGCATGAGAGAGCGTTCCACAGTTTGAGTGCTGCGTTCACTATATCTGATAGTTCTGTTTTTTGGCACAAGTTGCTTTGAGGAGTTGATTGACCTTAAATATCTTGTCGGCTGATACAGTTCCAGTAGATTTTGTAGATAGACTGGAGACTGACCATGCAGAGCTTCATACGTTTGAACAAGAATTTTAAAGTCTATTCTGTATTCCACTGGAATCCAGTGTAGTTTCTTCAATACGGGCGTTATATGTTCAAATCGGGATGCTCTGGTGATAATGCGTGCCGCAGTGTTTAGTTCAATTTATACTGGATTAAATCCAGTTATACTGGATTAAGGATGGTCACTCCTCAAGTTCAAAATGTCAAGGATTTGAAATCAGTATGCTAATTTATTAGAACATCAATCATACATCATTTTAAGTAAAAAAATATTGATAGGTCAGTGTGCCCGTTTTTTTAGATTAAAGTGCCTGAAATTTTGGCGGGAAACCGAACTCCTCTAGATTTCTCATTTACTTTGCATTAAAGCAACCAACCTTTGAAATCAATGAAGATATATCAAGAATTTCATCAAATTTTGTCAGAAGTTGTAATTAAAGATGTATACAAACATATTTTGAAAAGAAAATTGGGGGTCAGTGTGCACAATTTTCTAATGCATCAAGATGGATAAAATATGAGGAATCCGAAAGTCGGAGACAGTTTCAAAAACCTGAGGAGTGACCATCCTTAAATTCAGTACAAATTATAATTCTAATTTGTCCCAGTAGAAATTGGAATTCCAATTTGTACTGGATTAAATTCAGTACAAATCAGAATTCTAATTTGTCCCAGTAGAAATTGGAATTCCAATTTGTACTGGATTAAATCCAGTACAAATCAGAATTCTAATTTGTCCGAGTAGAAATTGGAATTCCAATTTGTACTGGATTAAATCTAGTACAAATCAGAATTCCAATTGTTCCTGGTAGAAATTAGAATTCTAATTTGTACTAGGAGGATTCTGGATCCTACTTGATTCCAATTTGTACTGTAACATATACATTAAACATACCGGTCAACCAACTGGTTGTGGTCACAAAACTTGTGGAGTGTCGATTTCGAGCAGTCTTCCTTATAACTCGAGAACTGTTTAAGGTTAGTATAATTAAGTTGTTTCATCATCTTGATATCAAAAGATGAAATTAGTTGTACGCCATTGGTTGACTTTTATACAATACAATACAATAGTTTTATTAATCCAATCATGGGTCATCTCTGACATATATTCACAATAAAAAACAATCAATGAAATTGAACATTATAGAGTAAATCATGAAGATATACTGGAACTATTTACAGAAGCAAAGCTAGATCGTAACTTAAAACATTGGTATACATATGTGGAAAATATACTGATTACCCATGGATCTTCATTGCTCATCAACCATTCAAGTTTATTATGATTTGTCATATTTTCTTAATTTTTATTATAGATATTTAAATTAGTTTCAATATATTTACGTTGAATATCATATTTTGAACAGTGAAACAGAAAATGTAACTCACCATCTACATTTCCAGATGTACACATCTTACATTTTCGGTCTTTTATTTCAATTTGTTTGTATCTATCATTTGTTTATATGCAGCAAGTGGCCATTAACGTTGTTGATTGTTACATTTTAATGGAACTTCAGCTTTAATGTGAAGTACACGGAAGAGTAATGTTTCAGATTTTCAGAGCCAACTGAAATTGAAGGAACAAAAAATTATCGGTTTCATGATGGGTACAATCTGTGCCCGACACCCGATTGAATCGATTTTTAAAATATTTTATCAAAATTCATAAAAAGGAGAAAACCAGTAACCTTACGCATGATGTTGCTTGGATGTTTGGTGATCAAGAGATTCTTATATAATTAATTATGTATACCGATTAAATTGTTCATGGCGACCCTTACCATAGATTTGAGCATTATATAACGTCGTTGTTGATAGTAGTGTCAGTGTTATCTAATTTCCATGAATACAAACAGACATACAATTCCGGCATACAACTAAGGACAAAATGATCTTAAAAACAAAAGCTATCCGTTATTAAAAAGATAGGATAAGAAGTCGTTCTCAGAAAAAGATAAGCAGGAAGGGATATGGAGTAAATGCACACGAGACAAAGTCTCTACAAACACATGGTAAAACAAAGCAATGGAACAACGCTTTTATTGTTGTTCTTTATCGTGAAGTCACCATTAGGCCTTCAACAATGAGCTTTGCTCATACCTCATAGTAAGTTCAAGACGGCCCACTAGCACTGGTTTGAGCGGAATTCTTTGCTAATTGTCGAGAACAACGGATAATAATAATAATATATATCAACACCATATTTAGATACACATTGTGTCGAATTGAAGCGTCTGGTTGGATGCCAGTCGTGATACAGAAAATATCTTCTCTTCTGTAGCTCCCAATCCTACCCATATCAAACCATACTTGTGCCATTATGGGTTAATGCTTTCAATTTGATCTTTCTTCAGTAATAAAAATCACGCTTCACCAACATGACCAAGCAAAATCAAACACAAAAAATATAATCAAAAATTCAACGATAGGTCAGTGATAGACATCATGTAAATTTAAAAAATGGAAAAGATTTACGATTGTTAAGATTGTTTACTAGTTTACGCCATTACTGATATTAATCTGTCATCAAATAACAGTATTTGTAAATTGATTGTTGATCAAGTGGCGTTCAATATAGATAATATTTGATTGATTCCACTGATTCTAATATCTAAAAAACTTATTAACATAATTATATATTATCGGACAGAACATCATCAGTTCAAGGTCGCTGATTTTGTTCACACCGTTATGGATGAGCTGGATAGAGGTGATAAGGTATATAGTATTTGAATGGTCCGATAGTGAAATTAATAAGGAAATAAAATGACTTTTAAAACTCTTTTCTTCTCAGTTGTTGAGGAATGTCCATAAAATTAATTATGTAAAATAACCTCATTATGTTTAACTAGCCATTTATAGATAATTCCCGATAGTATTTGTACAATAAAGTGCTATCAATTTGTTTTCAATTTTTATGATAATTTAAAAAAAATAAACAGCGATTTATACTTAAGGTACATGAAGGTCGATTACCAGGCTTCCTGTTTACAGCTAAAATGTAGATTATCGTTCAAACAAAATAGTCATAATTAAGGGACCGACCCTTTAACCTGAAGGGTAGGGTTATGGTTTTTTTTTTCTGGACAGAAAATTTTTTCGCGCTATGCGCGAAAAACATTTATTTATTTTTTTCACGTGTATCAACAAAATATTTTTTTTTTCAAATTTAACATTATTTTTTTGGGCAGAAAGCCTCCTTCAGAAATTTTTTTTTCATCATTTTGGCACCAAAATATTTTTTTCACATAAAATCAGCTCCAGAATATTTTTTTTTTAGAAAAAACCATAGCCCCCCCCCTTTTCAAGTTAAATGGTGGTCCTTGTGTATAAGATTTGTATGGAGACTATTGGATACACTTAGGTGTGGTTGAACTTAGTTTCTCAATACAATATGCTGGTCAGTATCAATTGTACTAGGTCTGTTATATTCCTGATGAGAGTATATTTACCTCGGACTGCATCCTCGAACAATATGCTATAGTCAGATCTATAAATCCATGTATTGATCGCAGAAATTCTATATTTGTGTCATATTGTTATGTCGTACAACATAAGTCAAAGGAGGTGGAGTGTGGATTCATAAGATTTTGGTTTTGAATATTACAGACCATCATATCAATACTCCAAGAAAAGAATTCACAAAAACATTTCTTCTTTTCTTCAACATAAACACGACGGAAGAAGAAAATAACATTTTGTATTTACAATGGATAGCAAAATTAAATAGTTTTCAATATTTTGATTTATTCTTTCCGGTTGTGATATAAATTGTAAACTCAGACTTTTTATTTTCACCCAAATTCTTGAGACAAAACATTTTCAAAAAAAGAATAAAAAGATAACAGGAAACACCTACAATGGCCGAAAAACATAGTCACATGACACACTGTACCTAAGGAACTGCACAAGAAAAACATTATCACATGACACAATGTACCAAGGAACTGCACAAGAAAAACATAGTCACATGACACACTGTACCAAGGAACTGCACAAGAAAAACATAGTCACATGACAC
>MJUU01053197.1:51464-66563 GCA_002080025.1 Modiolus philippinarum | reverse complement strand
GACGGACGGACGGACGGACGGACAGACGGACGGACGGACGGAGGGTATAACATTATCCCCGAACTTTTTTCGAAAGTGCGGGGATAAAAATAAAGTCCATAGACATCGGGGAAAACGGGAACACAGAAAAACTAGGACGTGAGACAGCAAGGAGGCACGGAAATAAAAAGACGAAATTCAGAACTAAGGCCCTCGTAGTTGAACTCCAATGAAAACTGGGAGTGACATCAGGTGCTTCGGAAGGGTAAACATGTCCTTCTCCGCTGGCGGCACGACCATTTAGTCAATCCAAGGTTAAATCGAAACCTGTTATGTCAAATCCTTGAAGACGTGAAATCTACCTGAAAATGTCCGTTTTCATTTGGGACACAGGCACGCTATATCTTTCAATGATGTCATGGTGACGGAAAAACGGACCGTTCTTGCTAATAACAGGAGATTAAATTTGAAAATTGCACCTTTCAAAATTAAAGTTAAAAGTATCATTCAACAGGCCTCTGTCGTTTAAAGAAATTGGTTTTTCGATCATAAATTTACCTTTTTGAAACAAATTTGAAAGAAAAGTGTTCTACGATGAAAAACATGTGAAGTATGCTTGACTTTCTTATTGATAATATATTTGTCACATTTGGAAGTGATATTAATCAACAGGAAGTTGGTATACCGATTGGCACGAATTGTGCTCCTCTACTCACAGACCTGTTCTTGTAGTCATTCTAGAATTAATTTCCTCAAGGACTCGTCAAGATTCATAAAATAAAAGATACTAGATCCTCCAATCAATATATCTTCCAGAATAAGAGATAAATGAAACAACAGAGAGTACAAGTATGAAAAAGAAAGGAAATGGTGTAAATGTCAAGGAGACAACATCCAATCTCCAGGTTAAAACGACCCAAAACAAAGCATCTAGGGGTCACCGTTCGGTCTACAACACCGTGAGGAACCTCACATCATATAGCAAGCCATAAATGGCCCCAAAAGGGTAAAAAGTGAATAAATCAATGAAATCAAACCACATCCAATAACCCGAATATCAAGAAACTAAAATTTTATAAGAAGACAAGGACAAGCCAATGACCAACATATTCCTGACTTGGGACAGGCGCAAAAATTGTGGTTGTGTTCTTTTTTGATTTACATCTCGAATTTGACGAAAATTGTCATACCAGTATTAAAAACGGTGATAATAACAAAGTTACCATCCAGAATGGACAAGAGCCGAGTGTTAAGAAAAGGGAGGGATGACTTCAGTTTCAAAATTATAAATTAGATGGATGCTAAAATTAATACTTTTGCTGCCGGAGTGTATGTTTCACAGTTGATCTAAAACCATTTATTGGGACTTTCGGGTAAGGCATAGTTATCCTTTTGACCGCCATGTTGATCAGAGATTCCCGTTTCATTAAAAAAAGTTCTTTAATGGATATCAGTCTCCTGTGGAAAATTTTGAAAATTCGGTCCGAACTGTGATTTTAGATTTTTTTTCACTTAGAACTCGGATGACGATTTCTTTTCAGTGTCTATGACCTTTCGACAGCAGATTTTGTTGAGTTGCTACACTACCGCAAAGGGAGGGGGACTTTGGTGTGCCATAAAACGGTTTAATCATCCATTTACTTGGTTCAGACATTTCAAGAAAAAGTGGATAAAGCCGGTTTAATGGAGCGCTCCTTTCATAGCGGTAGGGTCTGGTAGCAGGTCAACAGCAGTTACTATTAAAACGTTGTATACAACGATACCAGTATAAAGTAAAAATGAATCTTGAATCTGAAGTTTCGACCGAAGCTTCAATTTTTTCCAAATGGGACTGGTATCTATTAAAAAATGCTTAATGATTGCATTAGATGGAATTTAATGAAGCCTTGATTAATAAGGCGGTCACGGAGATAACTATGCTTAATGAGAAAGTATTCATAAATGGTGCTACCTCTGGTGTAACGAATTAGCTGTGAAACATACAATTCGTAAGCAGAAGAAGTTGTAATATTGCTGTCCATGTAAATATATTGATAATTTTGAAATAAAAGTTACTGAGAACCGGACTGTCAGTCTAAAACAAATAATCCAAGGACAATGGTAACATCGGAAAAACAAAGAAACAAAGACATAACATGAGTACGGCACAGAAAGAAAAATGAAAACACGGACACACATACAATGATGAATAAAATGGACCCAATAACCGGTAGAGTAAGCATCTCCTGCTTCTTATAAGACACCCGCCATGTTGAACATGTCCAATCCGGTAGTTAATTCAAATCGTCGTCCCTTTTGTAACTTCGGTATTTTGTTAATTTTGTGTAAGTACAAAGTTGCCCATTTCCGTATAATTCGAGATGTAAATCCAAAAAGATGTAGATCTCGCTGTATTCTGTTGTTTCCTTTATCCCTAATTCTAGAGGATATATTGATGGGATCCATTTAGCAAAGGATGCGTTTTATAAATGGAAAGAAAATCATCAATACATTTTATTTTAAGTGGGATTGAAGGATGTAGCACTTTTGATTTTATTAAATTTTACGAGTACCTGAAGAAATTCAGTCTCGTAGGAGTATAAGAATAAGCCTGCTAGTAAGTCACTTATCATTTTGATTTTCGGGAGGGGGTAACCATTATTTTTTTCACTGTGCATTAATGAAAGGAAGATAACAGGAAACACTTACAATGGCCGAACATTGCAATCACATGCCACAATCAACCAGGGAACTGCACAAGAAAAACAATAAAATGACAAAATACAAACATAGATAACGATAGGAACTCGGGATAGCCGGACTTGGTACCGGCACTGGCAACAGCCACAGGTTTTTTGAAGGTCTCTTTAAAATTGACATTTGACACTCTAATGGCATAAAAACCTCTAAGAGTATTTTCTTCTTCCTTATACGATAAAGTATTTTGAATCATTGTTAAAAGAAAAAAATCATAACATACACGCATACATAGACAAGTGAAAAGAAGAACATGGCCCACGCCCAGTGCCCACATTAAAGGAAATGCTTACTACCTTAGTTCGGACACTGTGTGATGATTCATACTGGCTCATACAGAAAACAATTTACATGAAAAATTTCCTTCAAATGCAAGGTTTAAGGTTTACACAATTGTATTGTATCAGCGATACTGGACGTCCGTGTACCCGATACATAGTTACAGGACCAGTTTAGTACAATAATTACAACAGGACTATCACTTACATCTGCTAGGCACGTTATTACGTGTGTTGTTTGACATCTGGACGTTAAAATAGACTGCCAGGTGTTACAGGTACAGGTTCTCAGGTAAATTACATCGGGTTGAATAGAGTCGTGTTTTTGTTTTCAGTTTTCTGATGTAGATTGCAGGTATCTAAAAAATATGGGGGTCAGATTCAGTCAATGATTCCGGTGACGGTATTATAAGTTACCCTACAAAAATATTTAAAATAGTAGACATTCTTTATAAAAATATGTAGGAAAAACAATGTAGAAACCATGAAACATTTACTGATTTTTTTTATATCAGTTGTATATATTTTCATTAAAAATGTAAAGGTTCCTATTAACCACACATTCATATTTCTGCTCATTTATTTACTGCTTTAGGTTTGTACATGTGCATTTCCTTCTTATCCATAGTATATTCTTTTCGTTCGTCCCCTTGTTCTTTCAATGAAGCCTTCTACTGTTTCAGAAGGAATGAAAATATTTTGAACTTACCTCTATCATTGTTGGCAACCATATATGAATCCTTAAAAATCAAAAGATCATCAAAGATCCATCGTAAATATTCTGCCATAGCATCAAGACATCGGATTTTCTACTCTCTATTCATTTATTCACAAAAATAGAAAATGGGGTACTGATTTTGTGAAATTAACTCCTCCCACAGTTTTCAACCTACATTTTTGAAACTTCACAAAGTGTTTCTATATATATTGTAGATGTGCACCTTCCTTTTTGGAATTATTTTGAAATTTTTTTCCTGTTTTTACAGACTTTGGAACTTGGTCATTTTTATCGACATTTTCAACAAAGGGTACCTATTTTGTGAAATCAACTCCTCCTACAGTTTTCAACCTACATTTTTGAAACTTCACAAAATGTTTCTATATATATTGTAGATGTGCACCTTCCTTTTTGGAATTATTTTGAAAATTTTTTCCTGTTTTTACAGACTTTGGAACTTAGGCATTTTTTATCGACATTTTCAACGAAGGGTACCTATTTTGTGAAATCAACTCCTCCTACAGTTTTCAACCTACATTTTTGAAACTTCACAAAATGTTTCTATATATATTGTAGATGTGCACCTNAATTTTTTCCTGTTTTTACAGACTTTGGAACTTAGTCATTTTTTATTGACATTTTCAACAAAGGGTTCCTATTTTGTGAAATCAACTCCTCCTACAGTTTTCAACCTACATTTTTGAAACTTCACAAACTGTTTCTATATAAATTGTAGATGTGCACCTCCCTTTTTGGAATTATTTTGATTTTTTTCCCCTATTTTTAAGGACTTTGGAACTTAGTCATTTTTATTGACATTTTGAACAATGGGTACCTATATTGTGAAATCAACTCCTCCTACAGTTATCATCTCTTGCTTTTGAAACTTCATAAAATGTTTCTATATATATTGCAGATGTGCACCTCCCTTTTTGTAATTATTTTTTGAAATTTTTCTTATTTTTTAGACCTTTAAACTTAGTTATTTTTATCATTATTTTCAACATATTCTATACACAGACCCATGAGGGAACCTATAAAACAACACTTTATAGCTAGAAGCACCAAAACGCAACCCGGCCATTTGATTCTTTGACCCATTTTTACCAGTAAGTACACCTCTATTCTCCAATCATTACTCAAAGATAGATGACATCTACTTATCAGACAATGTTTTTTCAATAAAATGGAAGATGAAAATACAAATACGTTGTAGAAATATTACTTTGTCAATGACCACACAGATTCCGGAAGCAACTGAAGAAGGTATCACTAAAATGATGGACTTTTTGGTCGGCAACATTTTGGTCGAGTTCGCTGGCTTAAAATTCCATATGACAATCATTATTCCATTGATCACTAGCCTTCAAAATATTAGAAAAAGACCATTGCTTTATTTTAACCTTTCGATATATGTTGTTTAACTCAATAGTAAATAATTTAATGAGAACATTCAGTGTGGAGTCCGTAAAAAGATTCTCCATGCAAGAGATATAACAGTTATGGTGTACTTGTTCTCGATAGAATATAATATATGAACAAATAAAGGAATATGGAATAATTGTACATGGGACAAAATCCCCTTAAATGTATGGTAAGATTAAGCAAATGGAACATATGTATACATTATCATTCTTTCAACTGTAGGCTTTTTAATTTTTGTAATTTCCAATTAATATTCTGACCATTCTGTCGATAGCGGCCACATCTCACTATCTGTCTATAGCGGCCACATCTCACTATCTGTCTATAGCGGCCACATCTCACTATCTGTCTATAACGGCCACATCTCACCTTTTTAGTATACCATTTTTTCTTGAAATTAACTCGATGAGTGCAGGGTGGTTGTCTTCTGTTTGTCTTTTTGTCACGCAACAGATGAAAGCATTCAAAGAACACTTTGCCAGTTTATTTTATGTTTCTCTACATTACATGACAAAAATGTTGTTTTACCTGCAGACAAAGCTTCTTATAACATCGTTTTTTGTATCTAAAGCACATTTTTATAACTGCCTCATCAAAGAACTCGGCATTGATCACAATACACCAGGTAGTGCAAATACATAAGAGTTTTATTTGACAAAGATGATATCCTTTCCAATCACAGGTCTTTCATGTACACCTTGAATATCCGTACTAAAATCAAGACCTACCATACCTATATTTGGTACCAAAATTACACAAAAATCCCACATTACTGAATGGTCTATTGAACTAACTAAGATTTTGTCTGCAGTCAAAGATACTGTGAAACTTTTCATACCCGAAGTGACATAAATCATATGTAAATACTTAAAAATTCGAAGGATTAATTGGAAAATCTTAAATCCCATTCATGTCCTCGAATACATTCTCTCAAAACATTTGATTTCTCCACACTGTAAACGACGCTTCCTAATAATAATCCAAACTCACGAATCAAAGATAAAACAAATGTTGAACTAGCTTACAAATCCGCATTTTTTCAAAACGTTATTTTATACCTCATGGCCAATGCCTCTGCTGGTGGACTCTTAGTCCCCAAAGGTATTCACCAACCCAGTAGCTAGTACTTCGGTTCTGGCCTGAAAACCGATTTTGTTTAAAACTTGCGATATCTTAATTTAAGAAAATTTTGTTAAAAACTAAGGAGTATCTCCCTCTTGCATAGCTCTGTCCTTGGCTGAATATGGCTTTCCCTTTTTTAAATCCCATTTGCTATTTGTTCTCTGTGAGCTTTTGCACTCATTTCTTTTTATGGATTTCCAAATATTTTGATTTGATCTGCACTGAAGAGACATAAGTTGTCGAAATGCGCATATGCAGAAGCTAAATTCACAATAACTTCAGTAATTTGTTATTTAAAAGGAAAAGTATGCAACGATGAAAAACAGGTGTGAAGTATGCGTGATTTTCTAATTGATTATATATTTGTCACATTTGGAGGTGCTAATCATTTAGAGCAAGTTGGCATACTAATGAACACAAATTGTGCTCCTCTACTCGCAGTCCTGTTTTTTATTCTTGCGATCTCGTAAAAGATGATAAGATAAAAGATGCTAGATCCTTCAATCTCACTTGTAGATATATTGATAATGTGCTAAACGGATCCCATTAATATATACACCAGAACTCGAGATAAAGGAAACGACAGAAACCACTAGATCTATATTGTTTTAGACATACATCTGGAATGTGACGAAAACGACCATTCCAGTACTAATATTTAAGAAATTCACGATTTTACGATTTCAATTTCAAAATTATCAACTTCCCTAACATGGACAGTAATATTCTTTTTTACTTAGAACTGGGATAATCATTTCTTTTACTGTCTACTATTTTTCAATAGCAATTGCTGTTCAGTTGCTACCGGACACTACCGCAATGGAAAGAGAGGTTTGGCACGCCATAAAACCGGTTTAATCCATCATTTATCACTGTGCCACTGAGGAGACATAAGTTGTCGAAATGCACATATACAGAATCAAAATTAAAAGTAACTTCGCTATTTTCTTGTTCATTTTGAAATTCCCATATGAAGTCGGGGCCATTGCGGTCGACAGTTTTTTGTCGGTGTTTCGTTTTCTGTGTTGTCTTGTATATAAAACTGTTATTTTTAGTTTTTTTTTGTCGATGACATTTGTGATGTAGATTTGCCGTTGTGATATGTGTGTACAAAGAGATACATTTATGCTTTTAAACTTGCACCTTGGTCTTCTTTGAGGGTTAGAGAAGTAACATGTGTACCATGGATTTTATTAGGTTTGTCTCAGGTTAAGAAAATGACATTTAACAATCAGCCACCAAACAAAACTCTGATAACCTACTGGAATAATTATTTCACTGTCTTACGACCTGTCGATGACAATAGGTGTTGTAGATTGTAGGTGTTTCCTGTTATCCCCTTTGTTACATTGAGTTGCTACCGTACCATACTGCAATGGAAGGGGATATTTGGCGCGCCATACAGTGGATTAATCCACTATTTCTTTTGAAATACCTGTACCAAGTCAAGACCATTGCGGCGGTGATTTTCTACCTGTTTTGTCTTTTTGCCTCATGTACTTTGGCTCTTGACAATTCTGCACGGTTATTTTTTTTTCATCCCATTGACAGACGTAGTTCAGGGACTAAATATGAGATATTTTATTTGCGTAACAAAGCCTACCGACAGTAGTAATAAAACGCTTATATATGACTGGATAGACTTCATTTATTATAGAAATATAATCTGAAACGTTTAGAATGACAGCATAGTGATAACTGCAATGGGTAGAGGATTAAAAAATGGATGCATTGTGTTTGCTCTTTATGTGAATTGTAAGTTGACGGATAGACACCAAGAAGATCAAAGTAAAATGTCAGTGAAACAACAAACATTTCCATAATATGCTCACTTGAAACTCGAGTGAATTTTACATCAATCTTTTTCTCTGATTAACATTGAACAAAGTAAGTTTCATATGAAATCCACGCAAAATCCATATGTATATTTGTAAGACTCAAAACTGTGTACGACTTTACGTCCGTGTCCTTCTCAGAAATCTCTGTATTTCAACAAATCTGGGTCCTATAAAACTATTGAAACTCAGATCTGCGTTTTTTATATTTGCAGGAAAAACAACAACATTATAATACTATAAAAATAAACCTGCAAACACAAGCATGACGGGATTGAGAAGAAATTTATCAAAACTGTCTTGTCAATATTATGTGGACCAAGCTTAGCATTATTACAGTAAAGAGTAAAATGGACTAAACGTGAGTATATTACAAATGGGGGTAATAACAAAATGACAGTACTGAGTTGTCAGGAGCCGAAGTCCATAAAACAAAAAGACAAATCAAGTGGAAACCTATAACAGAATGAATCAAAAGCGTTATGAGTAAAGTGAGTAAAATCTAAGCTCCAATCCTTTAAGGGTAACAATTTACAAATAATACATTTTAGCTGATCAAGCAATCGTTCGGACTTTGGTCCAGGGTCAAAACTGCGCCACGACTCACTGTCCGTGATTTATCGTTACTACCCGGACAATACCTATTCTTAGCAGTTTCGTTGCTCACAAAGGGCATCACCAGCTCTTTAGGTTATTTGTACTTCATCCATATGTTTTAATTTGAACTTCACAATATATAATTTTTTTCTGCATGTTAGAGAAGACCTAAGGTTTGAGAATAACCAAAGTTTTCATCTACCTTCAGATTAATGCCATCTTTTACAACATAACTACTTCAGGAAAAACACATATTTTACTTTTGACAATAAAAGCCAAACTTAATATAGAACCATGACATACACATTAATAACGTTAATAGTTAGAATGATTTAAGATAGTAATGGTTCTTTAAAAATTAACTTTTGTATGGAAAATGATATTTCTCTCTCTATCCTATAGCAGGGTTTCAAGTTCAAGTGATTCAGCAAATATAAATATTTATTAAGCACGCAAATATTATAATTTATATTATCATTTTATATATACACGATCAAATTTTAACAACTTTGCTGAAAGGAGGGAATCATATTTTATGTGCTGGATGAAAACAGGGAACATCAAGTTCATCACTTGAAATTTATGTGCCTGTATACTCTCATAAATTTATATCCATATATACCATCATAAATTTTGGACAAGTATTGTGATTGTTTGGTTCAGTTGATTTTGTTGTAGCTCTGTGGTGGCCTATTGTCATCAAATTTCAATATTGAATATTAAAGAATGAATGCTATATTTGGTTTGATGTGTATGAGTTTGTAGTATAAATGGTTTGTTTTTTATCACATATTTTCTGTTTATCTGTCAATATGTAGCCAGCAAAGGATAATTCGGTGAAGAAGAACGCAAAGTAAATTACTTGAAATAAAAAGGTATCAATGAAATGTATTTTTCAACCCAATACACAATGCGTTATATTTGATATTCTTAATTAAAGGGCACCTATCGTGTGACTTTTGAGCGGAGATTTCTCTATCATACAACCTTACAAAGACAACCTTTGAAAGACAAAGCATAACTGTACAAGTACACTACAAAACTAAAACACTGGTATTGTAAACAACAATTTGATTTATCATAAGATGCTCCGGAAGGGTAAGTATGACAGCTCCACGCGTGATACCCATCACAAAGTCTACTAAAAAATGTCTCGTCTCAGTTGTGAAATAGACAAATTTTTGACAAGCTCTTGTAAAGGTCTTCTCCTCTTTCTGCTATTGAAATCAGTTTGTTGTTTTACAAAATAAGCTTTATCTTAACCTAGCGCCAAATATGTCCGTTCTTCTAATTATAAAAAATCCCGTTTTGAATCCAGCACTGTTGACTTTCACTTGTCGTGACAGGGTAGTAAAAAATGTAGAAGAATCAAGTTCAGCGGAATACTTACCAATCAGTTTTAGAGAATCTACACCTAATTTGCCATCCTTGATGAGTATACTCTTTAGACAATCGTTGCTTGATGTTCGGCAGAAAGGGTTTTGTTGTGCATTTGGCAGACGCAAGAATATTGTGTATTATAATGCAGTTGTTTACATTGAAATCTTTATTAATTTAAAAAGGATGACAATCAGCCCAAGGGCTACAAAGTTGCTCTCCTCGACATAATGACAATACAAGACAAATAACATTACAAAAAAACTCTCTCGCACACACTCACCGAATAAAGTACAAATAATAGTAAATGAATATGTACAGTAATATATATCAAAATCTTTTACTATTTTCAATAAATTAAAAAAAATATATATTGAAACAAAAGTTGGTTGTCATCCATCGATAGATCATCATTTCCAAATTTAAAGATTTTTCTTTGTAAGTAATAATGTTCACATTTGGACAGAGTAGCATCTTTAATTTTTAAAATTAAAGACCTTATATTGTTATAGTATTTACAATAGAGGAAGAAATCTTATATCGTTTCCGGTTTTCTTGCATCACATCTATTACAAAGCCTAGAGGGAATCAAATTATAATTAAATCAATGATCATTTAATGGACTTCCAAATATTTTGGTTTTATCTGCACTGAAGGAGACATAAGTTGTCGAAATGCGCATATGCAGAAAATTAATTGTAACTTCGGTATTTTGTTATTTATTACCACTGGGCTGATACCTCTGCTGGTGGATTGTTAGTACCCGAGTGTATTCACCAACCGAGTAGTCAATACTTCGGTGCTGACCCGAAAACCGATTTTATTGAAACTTGCAATATCTAAAGTTTACAAAATTTTGTTAAAAACTATGGAGTATCTCCCTCATTCATAGCTCTGTCCTTAGCTGAATTTTGGCTTTCTATTTAGATCCTTTTCGTTATTTGTTCTCTTTCAGCTTTTACACATTTTCGGTTAATGGACTTCCAAATGTTTTGGTTTGATCTGCACTGAAGAGACATAAGTTGTCAAATTGCACATATGCAGATAATAAATTAATTGTAACTTCGGTATTTTGTTGTTAATTCAGTTAAACCTAATCTAATCCGAGTATGATTTACTTTACTAATACCAAAGCAAATGAATATATCTTTTTACAATTACTTTTACAGAAAAAGGACTTAATTATTTTTTCTTTAAAAATGTTGAAGGAAGTGGATAACTTATACTTATGTGGAATTTTGTTCCACTCTCTGATTGTTGAGGGGAAAATACGACGAAGAAAACTTGGCCGTAGGTGTTCCTAAGGGAAGAGTCTTATCCTTACGCTGAAGATTATAATATAACTAGGCGACAACAATCAGATAAATACTATTGACAGTCATCATTAATAATTTTGAAAAAGAAAAGAATATTGTGAATTTTTCGACGAATAGAAATATAAATTCATGTATCAATTAAAATACTAATACACGAGCGACAACTCTACTGATGAGAAGTTTCTGAATTAATATGAATACAAGAGAACCATAGTTAAAGTAATACCCAAATTGCAGTTAGTTTTGTTCGTTCTGTAATTATCAAATTTTACAATGTCTCAACAGTGAAGATCAAAATCCAGCAAATTAAAAACTAGATTACATATGAGAAGACCCATCGAGAACAAAGGACCTACAAGATGTGAATGTAAAGCCAAAATCAGCTGAAGTCAGAGCTTTGCAGAAGGGAGATGTTTATTACAATTTCTTTTATACAATTTCCTAACTTTAGAAACGATATATTTTCGAATCAGTTTTAGTTTTAGTGATGTTCTTGGAATACTGGGCTAATGCGACAGGGACTAATAGCCCACCAGTAGAGGCCCTGACCCTAGTGTTAATAAAACTAAAACATATCGGAACGGCAGTAAATCATAGTACTGCAGAATGCCACTGCAACAATTTAGGTGTCTTAAGTGCAGATAAAAATCAAACATTTGACATTATGAAAATGTTTTGATTATTTATATGCTGTTAATAATTTTTAAATCTAATCTGTTTTGATAACTGAGGATTGTTCCTTTTCATTTCGAATGCATGATTTTTCAATTTCAAGCCTTGATATTTCCATTTCTGTTGTTCAGTTTCTGCTGGAATTCTATTCTTTACGTTTGAATCCTATATAAATTATATGTTTCTTTTTCTGTTGAAGTTATTTTTAAATTCGAATCTTTTGTTTTAAAAGTTATTCAGATTTCATTACTGTTCCATCTGGCGTTTTTCAAATGACCTGGTGTAATACAAAATGTAGCTATTCAATAAACAGACGAAGATAAGACTATCATTTGAATCCTTTATTTTATCTGCACTGAAGAGACATAAGTTGTCGAAATGCGCATATGCAGAAAGTAAATTCACAGTAACCTCGGTATTTAGTTATTTGTTACCACTGGGTCGNTCGGTGCTGACCCGAAAGCCGATTATTTTTGGAACCTTACAATATCTTAAGTTTTGTAAATTTTGTTGAAAACTAAGGAGGATCTCCCTCATGCATAGCTCTGTCCTTAGCTAATTTTGGCTTAACATTTAGATCATATTGGTTATTTGTTCTCTATCAGTTTTTAAATATCTTTGAGTATATGGTCTTCCAAACCTTTAGATTTTATCTGCACTGAAGAGACATAAGTTGTCGAAATGCGCATAAGCAGAAAGTAAATTCACAGTAACATCGGCATTTAGTTATTTATTATCTCATTCAATTAAAAAACTACACTTTGCATTTTGAATCGTTTATTTTTGTCATTTCTATTTGAATTCTATTTTTTTCTGTCTCGTTTAGAAGTGTATATTTTTCATTTCTCCATGAACTTTATTTTGAAAATTGAGTCGTTTTCTTTTTTTTTTAATAATGTTTTTTTCATGTACATTTTACTCTGCTGGTAGACTGTTAGTTCCCGAGGGTAATCACATATTCAGTAGTCAGTACTTTGGTGATTGTGGTAAAACATATTTTATTTGGAAACTTGCAATATCTAATATAGACAGTATCTTCCTCGTCTTTAGCTCTGTTTCGTTTAGATTGTAATTGTTGTTTGTTCACATCGCAATTTGTGGACTTCCCAGTGTTTTGATTTGATCTGCACTGAAGAGACATTGACAATGTGCAAAAACTAAATTAACAGTAACGTCGGTATTTTGTTACTACTTACGCTTGGTTTTAATTCTATATAAAAATCCAAACAATGAAATATATTGTAAGAGCGCTTTGCCAGTTGTTATGTTTGTTCACGATCTCGCATCCATGGGCTAAATAAGACATAGTAGTGCGACAGTGTGTGTTTTACCAGCAGACTAGGCTTCTTGAGCTAGCCGGCAGTTTAGCGGCGGGCACTCCTCGACCCTTCTTTCTAAATTACGTTTTGTCTATTCTTTCAAGATTGTGGTCTTTGAGTTAGTGGTCTACCTGTATTGGGTTTTATTTGTATGTTTATTATACTATAGGGAAACGGGATAGAGAAAGGGGAGGTTTGGGTACCCATAAACCGGTTTAACCCTGCCACTGGCTGTTGCCAGTGAGTAGTAGAACGCGTTACCCTAGAACACTTTTGTCGAGGACCTCCATAGTGCATTCTTTGTAAAATATTTTCATTTTCCCTCAATTTTCCTTAAAATATGCAAATTAGTTTAGGAGCGAATTTTTGTGCTAATATAGAGGGCGCTTCAATCGTTATTGACGAGGTGCTAAGTGTGTCATTGACCCTTGGCCTGGTCCCCTAGGTGTTGTCACTGGTTTTGCCTACTGGTCTCGTCTTTATCCCAACTTTGACCTTGCTTTTACCCTAACCCTAAAATCTTTTTACTACACCTTAACCATAGTCTCTAGAATCCTTTTGTTATAGTGTCGACCTTTGACCTTTGGCCTCGTCTTGAGTGCCTCGCCATTGGCTTTGACTTCACTAGTCCATATTGTTGTCATTGGTCTCGCCCTACCTGTATTCAAAGTACTTTCCTAGGTCTCGCCTTCTACTTTAGTAGCGTGTCATTGACCTTTGGCCTCTACAAATGTCCCTCGCTTGGCTTCACCCTTCTTCTGTTCAAGATATCTTCATTGGTCTCGCCTTCTTCTATCCAGGATACTTTCCTAGGTCACGCCTAGGTTATACGTTCTACTTTAGTTTTGCTTTCTACTTTGGTTTTGCCCTACTTCTGTCCTTGGTATTTTCACTGTTATCGTCTTTATTCTAACCCTAACCCTAACCTTACACTTATCCTTGTACTAACCCTAACTTTTCTGTTGTTAGATCAGTAATGTTGTATTTGTTCACGACTAACCCTAACCATTCTTTTTGCAGTTTTTTCTATACCTCCATAGTTACTTTCTATTTTCAAAATTATTGGAGTTATCTCCCTTTTATCTCTAACCTCAGTTGCTATGACAACTCTATATTTTTTCTTTGTTTGTTTATTTTTGGTTGTTGTTTTTTATCTCTCTTTTATGTAACTCTAACCTAAGTTGCTATGGTAACTTTTATTTTTGTTTATATTGTTTGTTTGTTTTCTTTTCTTTGTTAGATTTTCTACACGTATCTCATTAGGCAGTGAAATAAACAAGATATTAACATATATACATTTTATTTTCGGGTCGGAGAACATCCACATGTTTCCTTTACAATTTAAAATCCATAAGGTAATGTACAGTAATCAGTCATGATGACTCTTTTGTCAAATACTAATCTGTAATCTTTTTTCTGGTTGACGGTTAGTAGTTTGAAATTGTCTCTAATGATTTTGAAGTCATCTTTCACAGTTTTTACAATGTCTTTTCTGTTGGTGATCATGTCCTTAATAGTATCAAAATTGATGAGTTGACTGTTTTTGAAGTCCAGTGTCAATCCCTTTACTTTACATACGGTTGTGATTTCATTTTGACATGTAACTTTATATCCATAATTTTTGGGTCCACCAGTTACAAACTCGGAAATTGGGTTTCCGGCTACTTCATCCGTCAAGTCTCCTAAATAATCTCCTAATTCTGGTTTCCATTCCCCAGGTTTTGA
>MJUU01053197.1:24113-34807 GCA_002080025.1 Modiolus philippinarum | reverse complement strand
CTTCATTATATCCTTGCGAAGAAGTTTGATATGTTGCAAAATACAAAAATCATCACATTTAGCATAGAATAGGTATGAAAAGTAAGATTTTGAAACAGCAGTTTAAACTCAGTCTATAAAAATGACCAAAAAAAATTCAGTGTTTTGAAAATTTTACGTCATAATATCCTTTTGAAGGAGTTTTAGAATTCGCGAAGCAAAAACTTGATGAATTTTAGCATTAAAAAGATATGAAAAGTAAAATTTTTAGTCGACGGTTTATACTAACTCCTTAGAAATGTCAAAAAAAGTTAAGTGTTTTCAAAATTTTACTTCATTATATCCTTGCGAAGAAGTTTGATATGTTGCGAAATCCAAAAATCATCAAAGGTATGAAAAACAGCGGTTTAAACCCAGTCTATAAAAATGACACAAAAATTCAGTGTTTTGAAAATTTTACATCATAATATCCTTTCAAAGGAGTTTTATAATTCGCGAAGCAAAAACTTGATGAATTTTAGCATTAAAAAGGTATGAAAAGTAAAATTTTTAGTCTGTGATGTAGCTCAAAAAAAGTTAAGTGTTTTGAAAATTTTACATCATTATATCCTTGCGAAGGAGTTTGATATGTTGCGAAATAAAATAATCTTCAAATGGTATGCTTTGCTTTAAAAATCTTGATTTTCATACCTATTCTATGTTAAATTTGAAGATTTTTTTATTTCACAACATATCAAATTCCTTCGCAAGGATATATAATAACTTTTATTTGTCATTTTTAGAGAGTGAGTTTACACCACAGACTAAAAATTTTACGTAATAATTTAATACATGCAGACGTGTGCAGCAGTTCTTTGGATGACTACGAAGTTTTGCCACATGTAGATTTTCAGGGCTTCGAGATTCAGCTCCATCGGAGCTTTGATTTACCATTGTAGGTGTTTACTGAACATCTTTACGTTGTAATTTGCTGTGATTTGTAATAAGAGTTAAATGCACTGTATACTTAATGATTGAGTCATTCTGACACATTGCGATCGGTAAAAATTATCAAACATGTTTGTCTACAAAACTTTAACATTGAGTTTCTTTTTTGAATGACCACTGATATGGCTTTGATATTTTGAAAATTAAAATATATAGGTGCATGTGGTAAGCCACAATTAAAAGATAAAATTATGAAAAAAAAACAAAAATAATAGTAAAACACCATAAAAGGTTTAAAAAGTAAAAAGATGAGACCAGACGTCTCGGCCACTAAGACCTCCATCGTTGATAGACACTACGGGGGCAAGAGAAGTAAAAGAACCTGAACAGTTCTCGAAATTGACCCAAATTCTGTGATTATTAGGCGTTATTGTAAAATTATTTTGCACATTCATACAGCTAAAGATTCAATTTACGTTCTAAACAATTAGTTATATTTCTGTTTAAGCGTTCCTCATCGAGATGCGGGTGACGTATAGTTTTCACTTTGTCCATCCGTCTGTCCGTCCGTCAGCCATTTTACTGTTACAGATTTATTTGCTTGTATCAGTGGGAATCATTTAAAATTTGATCTGAAGCTTGCGATCGTATAGCAATTTTTAGGTCTGTCACGTGACCACTTCCCCTTTGCCGATACATCTGATTTTCGTCAAGGATTTCTTTGAGATAATAATTTGAAATTTGAACAATATAGACAGAATACATGTACGTATATTGGTGTAGCTGTCGTACATAGAAGACAACAAAATAAAAATGTGAAACTGATAATAAAATCACCGTTATTTGGGCTTCCTCATCAGGCATAGCTATCTCCGTGACGGCCTTATTAATCAGGGCGTCAAAAAATTCCGTCTTATCCGACCATTAACAAGCTGTTTAATAGATACAAATACTTGATTAACATTTCATTGTCTAGTTCCCGTAATAAGTTGTTGAGTTCTTACCAGGCACACCTGCAATTAAAGGGGATATTAGGCATCCAATAAAATCGTTTAATTCACAATTTCTTTTGAAATGCCGTTATCAAGTCAGGATCATTTCGATATCGCCAAACATCCTATTTCCGACACACTTCAGTATCGACCTAAACTAGACTGACTAGTGCTGCCCCCTGGCTCACTACGCTTTGCTCTGTAACGCTCAAGGGACAGATGAAGACAAATCGAAAAAGTGGAAATTCCACTGTATGACGTCACAATGTCAAAAACAAACAAGACAACTAATTTCAAATAAAACAGAAAAATAGTAACCCGATTTAAATAAACTTAATTGTTACAAAGTATTTTAATCTAATTTGTTTCTTTTTTAACTTTCTGTAAGGCCTTTCAGTTGCGACGATGCAAGTTGTTTACCTTGGATACGACCGGAAGTAATGAAGGGCTTTCCTCCAGAAGTTATTTTTAAATATAGAACAACCAATCAAAAAGTGTTTTGCATGCAAGCCAATCAAATCAAAAGATATAATTGTTTTTCGGTCGGTTGTCTATATCTGTCTCTATATCCGTTAGATTCGACGGATTTGAGACAGGCTCGTCAGTCTACGACCTAAACGTGCTATTTCAACCAAAATTATGACGTCACAATCGACGTTTAGTAGATCGAAAACTAGATAGACGAGGATATACAATTTTTTTATGGTTTTTTCAGCTGTTTTGTTTTCTGGACCTGCCGATTTCGGCTTCCGATAAATTTTCTTGGTCATTTTGATTTTACTCTCACATAAAATCACATAATGTAAGAGCCATCCTCGCCATGCTTCTGAGTTGTGACTTGGATTCATGGTTGCTATACTGATTGATTTTTACTGAATGTGAGAACAAATTAAGAAATAGCTAATAAAAGAATAGCAACGTCGCTTTAAAACACAACTTGCCGTACCGTTATGTGTTAATTGTTGAGTACAATTTCATATTTGAAGTGTGCACTTTATAAGGGGTGCACTATTGCATACCATCGAACTATCAATAGTTCATCGGCACAGCTAAAAAAATCGATCTTTGCTCGCCAAGCATAAATCAATGTGTTTGTATATGTTCTCCAGACGTAAATCAGATTAAATTGAGCAGAACCCACGTGTATAACATTTCCGGAATTCAGAGACATAATTCCAAAAAATAGCATATAGCTGAAATTTTGCTTGTTTGATAATTATTTTGATATTCTTTTGTACTATTGAAATCCAGACCACATATCTTACATTTAATGTTTTCACACAAATGCAGACAAATTTGATTAATGACAAGCATTGCAAATAATTTGCAATTAACACCTCACAAATTTGCACCCTTCAGCAACTTTTGTGTTAATCTCTATGCAAATTACACCAATTACAGTTATTTTGTAATAGATGAATGCTTTTAAATGTAATACGAAAAATAATTTAGTTTTATATTATGTAAACTTCGAATATACTTTATCAACGACAATGGCACAGGAAAACTGCATTGCAACGCATAAAACAACCCCAAATTGACTGCGGCGAATGTATTGTTAAATATTATCTACACAGGATTCAAATTTTCTGCTTACAAGTACTTTTAATGGAAAGAAAATACATCACATCATCTGAAATTACACTGTTTACATATAAATAAGTTGTAATAGGTATCGTATAAACATTGATGATTATGATGATGTCGAATAATTAGTAAAGTTCATTATAGTGTAGTATAATTAGTCTGGGTCACAGTGTATATTTTGACCCACGAAATTTTAAACTTCCGATATCGTGGGAATGAACATAATACCGTGAATTTGACAAGTTTTTCGTGTAGTGATATGACTCTGGTGATAAGGCGTGGCATACTTTAGCTTATATCATTTTCACATTTGCTCGCATAAATTTTGAAATTCTCAATGAAATTGTAAATGGGTTGAATTAAATAGAATAAAGTATCTACCTACGCGCGTAATTTGATGACGTTATCGTTGTCCTTATTCCTTATAAAGTTTTCTGTTACCAAGTTTTATTTAATGATAGGTTTACACTGTCGATCGAAGCAATTCGACCGAACTCGATCTATGAATATTCATTAATATTCATCGATCGGGACACTGATCTTGATTGCTCGTGTTCGGTCTACTAAACAAATCGGGGCGATCTTACTAACTCTGCTGAACTCGAGCTGTGTTCCCGAATATTTTTGACATGTCAAAAAATATCGTGAAGAGGTCGTGTGCATTATATGTCGAGAGTAGGTCGGGAATCAATCGGGGTTTGATCGAGGTAGTCGTGAAGAGGTCGAAAAGGAATCGGTCTTGATAGAATTTCAAAATTTTAGCCGATCAACTCGATTAGTACTCGATCATTACTCAACTAACACGATTCTTTCTTTTTTTCGTTACAAGATCTTCCCGACCATAACCCGATTTTTCCCGACCTGTATCCGACTTACACTCGACCACTCAAGACCTTTACTCGATTTAACACGACAGCATCTTTTCACAATAGCACAACACGAGGCTTTCAAGAGCCTCAATCTCTCACTATTGACTTACTACAGTTTTTAAAGGAGCCATCCAATGGACTCTAATGACTATTGTGATCAAGTTTGGCTGATGATCATATTTGATATAATGAGAATCTGCAGGATACTATCTCAAATGGGGACCAGCCAAGGACTATTGTTTTCAATTTTGGCCAATTTGCAAAGTAGTTTCAGAGTAGAGGATATTTGAATGGATATCTAAGTAGGGTCGAATATTAAATTATGTGCCCGTTATGGTCCATCTTGGATTCCATGCAGACAAGATAGATACTTTTTTGAAATGGGAACATCCAAGGACTATTTTGACCAATTTTGGCTGCACTTGGTCCAGTGAAAATCATTCCGGTACAATGTTTAA
This sequence comes from Modiolus philippinarum, assembly GCA_002080025.1. NCBI lineage: Eukaryota > Metazoa > Mollusca > Bivalvia > Mytilida > Modiolidae > Modiolus > Modiolus philippinarum. The sequence goes on along the minus strand of MJUU01053197.1, from coordinate 29,995 downwards.
CTTTGCCCCCTTTGGCAGTCATCTTGTATTATCTGACGATATGACAGACACTATTTTGAAAAGGGACCATCATTTCGCATAAGTTTGGTCTAATTGGCTTAGGGGTTTTAGAGGTAACTTTTAAATGAGTTTTCCCATAGGATCCAATTTAAAACTATATTCCCAATTGGCGGCTGTATTTGATTAGAAGCGGACATGACGGTTTTTTCACATTGAACAAATCGAGGTCTATCATGACTCGGCGGTTTCTGGGTAGAATATATTTGAATGCAAAGTTCATGGCCAACGGACACAAAATAATGGCAAAAGTTCAACCTGGCTATATCAGGATGTAGAAAAGAATGTGCATGCTACTAGTAGAATTAAAGGATGAAATGCAAAGGGCTTAAATTCAATCGACTATAGCTATGCTGACGGAATTAGAAATTGAATCCAAGATGTACCCAGAATACATACATCAGAAACAGATTCACTAAATACATGAATTCAAGAATAAAATATTGTTTCTTCCGAGCAGGTTTGTACTCTTATCACAAGATATGATTCAAGCTAAATTACATCAGAAAAATGCAATTTTGAACATTTGTAACATGAACTAGAAGATAAAATATTCTCTTAGATTTGCACCGGGAAAATGATGTACCCAACGGGCAGCCGCTCGACATTTTCACTTTCTAAAACCCGGATTTACCTACAGAAAGCAGGTTTAAAGCTATACTCAGAAACTACTGTAAATCTAGTTACCACCGATATCATGTGATGATATGTCTTCTGTTTTATGTATCAGATTAGTCCTAATTGTAATGAAAGGAAAAACGCACAGTCGCATTCTGATGCATGTTTAGAAAGATGACCTGCTGGTATGTTAAAGCGAACATTCATTCCTCTTTAATGATGATTTTGAAGCATTTGCTATTGTCTAACCCAAACTACGCGCTTTCTGTGTCAGACCCGCCTTCTCTGCTACTCTAGATGTATCACAGCTATTATCTTTTCTTTGAAGCATCAGCCACAAGTGCCACAAATTTTTACATGTTTAGGACTAATCTGATACATATCATCATATGATATAGATGGTAATTAAATTTACAGTAGTTTCCGTGCATAGCTTTAAACCGGTCGTTTGTAGGAAAAATCCGATTTTTAGAAAGTAAAATGGCGAGTGACTGCCCGTTGGGTACATCATTCGCTCAGTGCAAATCTTAAAGAATTTTATTGATCTTCTAGTATATTTAACAAATGTTCAAAACTGCATTTTTCTTACGCCATGTAACTTGAATCATACCTTGTGATAAGAGTACCAAACTGCTTGGAAGAAACAATAGTTTATTCTTGAATTCATGTATTTAGTGAATCTACTCCTGTAGTGTGTATCTTGGGTACATCGTGGATTCAATTTCAAATTCTGTCACCATAGCTGGTCAATTGACTTTAAGCTCTCTTCGCATCATACTAGTAACATGCACAATCTGATATTCATTTCTACAATCCTGATATAGCCAGTTTGAGCTTTTGCCATTAAATTGTCCGTTGTCCATGAACTCTTCATTCAAATATCTTCTCCCCAAAGACCGCCAAATTACGATAGACCTCGGTTGGTTCAATGTAAAAAAAAGTCCTGTCCGCTTCTAATCCAATATAACCACCAGCTGGGAATATTGTTTTGATCTTATAAGAAAACTCATTTAAATGTTACCTCTGAAACCCCGAAGCCAATTAGACCAAAATTGTTATGATTGCCCATGGATAGTCCCTTTTCAAAAAAGTGTCTGCCATAATCGTCAGCTAATACAGGATGACAGCTTAAGTTTAAAATTGTACCCGAAGGATCTTATCTCAATTCACTGGACCAATTGCAGCCAAAATTGGTCAAAATAGTCTTTGTTTGTTCCCCTTTCAAAATAGTATCTATCTTGTCTGCATGCAATCCAAGATGGACGACAACGGGGAACATAATTTGACATTCGACCCTCCTAGGATATCCAATCAAAAATCTTCTCCTCTGAAACTTCTTTGCCAGTTCGCCAAAATTGAAATAAATAGCCCTTTGCTTGTCCCCACTTGGGATATAGTATCCGGCAGATTCTCATCATATCAAAGATGGTCATCAGCCGAACTTGATCACAATAATCATTGGATGGCTCCTTTACAAACTGAAGTGAGGCCCTAGCTAGACACTGAGGCTCTTGCCGAAAATCTCATGTTGTGCCAATTTGAAAAGATGACATGCTGTCGTGTTAAATCGAGTATAGGTCTTGATTGGTCGAGTAAAAGTCGGATACAGGTCGGGAAAAAATCGGGTTATGGTCGGAAAGATCTAAAAAAAATAGAAAAATAGAAAAAAAGAAAGAATCGTGTTAGTCAAGTAATGATCGAGTACTAATGGAATTGATCTGGAAGTAAATCGGCATAAATCGAGAAGCGAGTTAGTTAAAGTCGGGTAGAAATCGGCATGATTGGCTAAAATTTGGAAACTCGATCAAGGCCGATCCATTTTCAACCTCTTCACGACTAACTCGATAAGACCCCGATTGATTCCAGACCTGCTCTCGACATATAATGCACCCGACCTATTCACGATGTTTTTTGACATGTCAAAAATATTCGGGAACACAGCTCGAGTTCAGCAGAGTTAGTAAGATCGCCCCGATTTGGTTAGTAGACCGAACACGAGCATTCAAGATCAGTGTCCCGATCGATGAATATTCATGAATATTCATAGATCGAGTTCGGTCGAGTTGCTTAGATCGGCAGTGTAAACCTACCATTAGCTGGTTGTATCCTAGTTCTATGTTGCTCTTTTTATAGGTTTTTTTTTATAGTGTCGGTGTTTTCACATTGCTTAGTGGTCTGTATATGGACTGCAATTTCTTACTGGACATCATTTTCCGGTAGCATCTCTCCAAGCAAGTTTGAAAATTATTGATATTTTTCCAATGGAAAAAGAAAATATTATAAAAACTATACTTTACCCCAGTTAATTGTTCGGAGGATTGAACTTAACAGAAAACGTAAGGAGTTATCTTGCTTACCCTTCACACTTTACGTTCGTCATAAATACTAGTATAAGTCATCCATCTTGGTCAATTTCGAGAATTTAAACATGAAGCCGACTTGTAAGTTTTTGTAATATCTTTATATTTCAGTTGACTAGTCTATTCGGAGCAGATAAAATCTAAACATTTGGGAGATCTAAATATAAGATGGAGCGGTACTCATTGAAATATAAACTATTGAGGTAAAACACATCATTTATATTTCAAAAGGTTAAAATAAAGAACTTAGCACTGTGCCTTTTCTTTTTATATTTTTTGTAGAATTTTTTAACAGATTGGCAAGTGGGTGCACACTTGGTGCTCATTGTAACACCAGTTGCCGTGTGAAATATCAAACCATCAAACTCGACAAAATATATTATCGATAAAAAATTCCAACATGTAAGGGGTTTTATGCTCATCATATGTGTCGTTGTATTGGGGTGGTCCTAACCAGATAAGATTTTTCATGGCCTGAGACAAAATATTTGTCTTCCATTTTTATAAAAAAAAACATTGACTGATAAGTAGATGCAATCTGTCTTTGAGAAGGGAATGAGGAATAGGTATATAGAGTAAAAATAAAAAGTTTGATGCTGTGACACAATTGTGATGCTGAACCTTTAAGAAAATGAAGATCTTAAGTAAATCCGTATTTGACTGACTAGTAGAGAACATCTTCACAAAATCTATTTAAATATCAAAATACCGAAAAACATGTTAATTTGATCTGCACTGAAGAGACATAAGTTGTCGAAATGCGCATATGCAGAAACTAAATTTACAGTAACTGCAGTAAAAATGGAAGGGAGTATCTAAATGTGAATGAAGCTTCATTTCAAATGAGAATATAGATACCCGTATATATATAAATACAACTGATCTATGATTTTCTAAAATTTGATCTTTCGTAAATGATGTCGAAATGTAAATTGGATTGCCTGTCAGACTGTCAATCAAAAGTTCTTATATTAAACATTCTACAGAATGATCTCAGGTTTTCGATAACCCATATATTTCTGTGAATATTATATTCTTTATGTACTAAATCAACAACATATTTACTAGTATTATGTAGGGTTGATAAAGGTACCATGACCGGGGTTTTGAGAATGCAAGTTTTTTGTTACTAATTGAGCATCTTAGGTTTTGTGTACTTTTGTGACAGACGGGACAGATAATTGGTAGTCCCGGACGGTATTCACCAGCCAAGAAGTCAGTACTTCGGTGCTGACCAGAAAGCCTATTTTATTTGGAAACTTGCAATATCTGATTTTAGTAAAAATTTTGTTGAAAACTGAGGAGTATCTCCCTCATGCAAAGCTCTGTCCTAAGCTGCTTTTTGGCTTTCTATTTAGATCATATTGGTTACTTGTTCTCTATCATTTCTTAACATCTTTGAGATTTTTGTCTTCCAAATATTTAAATTTTATCTGCAAATAGAGACATAAGTTGTCTAAATGTCCATATGCAGAAACTAGATTTACTGATTTATAGCTATTTGATCCATTCGGATAATTGTCTTAGTTAATTGCATATATTTGGCTTTTTTTTCATAGCCCTCAACAGCATCCATCAACAATTTAAATAGTCTATCTTTGTAAATTTGGAGAAATAGATCTAAATATGAAGCCGATCTTTGAGCCTTTCAGTTTCTGCAACGTTTTTATTTTCTGGTTGATAACATATAACAAGTAATACTCAAAGAAATAAATGGGTTATCGAGAGCTTGTTTCATCAATTCATCTTTCATTGTAACATTCCTATTTAATATTAACTTGATGTATGGAACGGTTTTCAAGAATTAACTATTTACATCATTTTCCCAAAGGGCCCTATGTTAAACTATCTTCCCCGCTTGCAGCCATTTAGATTTATGATCGCTACAAATATATAAAAATTGTTAGATGACCATCATTTAATACAATGTATAAACTTGATAAACGAAACGGTTTTCGAGAATTTAGCAATATTCACAACATTTTCCGTCTCGCAAAATAAAACCCTCGTGCAAAGCTCTGTCCGTAGCTTATTTCGGCTTTCCATTTAGATCATATTGGTTATTTGTTCTCTATCAGTTTAAAAAATCTTTGATTTTATGGTCTTCAAATTGTTTAGATTGTATCTGCACTGAAGAGACGTAAGTTGTTGAATTGGCCATATGCAGAAACTAAATTTACATTTCGGTATTTTGATATTTCCTATAGTGTCCAATGTAAAATTAAGATCTGCAGTGGCGGCCATCTTTGATTTATGATCATTACTAAAATCATATATTTGTTTGATGACCATCATGTCACCATGCCCAGTAAATATCAACTTTATGCATGAAACCGTTTTCAAGAATTAAAAATTTACAACATTTTCCAATAGGTCCCATGTTAAACTATGTTCCCGGCAGCGGCCATCTTGTATGCGATGCAAACCTTTTAGACATATGTAGAAATTGTAGTTCTTAATTAGATGAAAACTTTTGCTATTCAAATTTGACCTATATCTCAAAGCGTTTTTGCAAAAAATAAGACAAAATTAAAACAAAAATACGAAATTTGACCAATAAAGTGTAATAACTCCTATATGGGTATTAGATTTTGTTCAAAATTTCCAGTTGAGTAGATCCTGACATGCTGAACATTTTTGCAATTTAAATTTGACCTCTACCTGTTATACGTCTTCTAATTAAAAAAAATGAAATTTTTGCGAAAAAGGGTAATAACTCGAAACAGGATTTTCGGGGTTTTCTTCAAACTGCAGGGCGAGTAGATCTTGCCATCCTGATCATTTTTACCTAATGTCAAATTTTCATATCTAACGGTTTTTGAGTTATTTGCAAAAAAAAAAAAACAA
>MJUU01053197.1:0-16218 GCA_002080025.1 Modiolus philippinarum | reverse complement strand
CAGGGAATGAACACCCAACTCTCATCCTTAAAATTTATGGTGCATCCCTTTACTTGCCTAGTATTCCAGGAGGGGTAGATTTTAATGCTGATTTTTGAAAAATTCTACAACGAATGTGAGGTACTTTCAGTACTCTTCTCTAAAAGGATATTATCCATAAAACTTGGAACCTGCGTGTATCTAAATCAACTGAAAATGAATCTATGTGTTAAAGGTTAATGCACACCTTTACCCGTTATTTTTATTGGACATGATGCAAATAAAACTAGATGTTGTCGGAAACGACAGCTATCCCTGCACTCCCTGTTTGACACAGAAAACAGTTGTTGTACACCCTTGGCATATATTTTTAGATCTACCTATTGATAGTCATTATTGTTACTAAAAGAATTCTAGGATATATGGTTGCTAAGTAGAATTCCAGGAGACTTTCAGGAAATTTTACCAAGATTGGAATCAATATTTTTGAAATCCAGTTGATGAAAATGTTTTTCCTAAACTAAATAAACAATTTAAGTATGGTTGATAGGTAGAATTCCAAAAAATAAGTGGTCTTTGAGACTTTCAGGAAATTTACCAAAATTGGAATCAAATATTTTTAAAATCCAATTGATGAATATGTTCATCCTAAACTACACAAACATTTTAAGTATGGTTGCTAGGTAAAATTCTAAAAAATAAGCGGTCTTTGAGACGTTCAGGAAATTTACCAAAATTGGAATCAAATATTTTTGAAATCCAATCGATGAAAATGTTCGTCCTAAGCTTCACAAACATTTTAAGTATGGTTGCTAGGTAGAATTCCAAAAAATAAGCGGTCTTTGGGACTTTCAGGAAATTTACCAAAATTGGAACCGCCTTTCAGAATCGTAAGTTATCAGAATTTTGTTTTTTACCAAACACTTGTCAGAATATAAGATAATATGCCAAAATTAAAAAAAGATTTGTGTCTTTGACATTTTCAGGAAATTTACCAAAGTTAGAACCGGAACCAAATTCCAAAAGCTTATTGCAAATCTATAAACTACATGCAACAATTCTGCATAAAGATTTGATCCCTAAATCAAAAAATTTAAGAGGAGTTTGCGTCACATGCCACTTGTGTCTAATCCACATCTTTGGGTCTTTGTTAAAATTGACATCATGGGGCCTCTTGTTTGCATCAAGACCAAAAATCAAAAATCTGAAAGCTTATTGCGCATCTACAGACTATATGCAATAATTCTATAATAAAATTAAATCCCTAAATCCATAAATGTAGGAGGAGTTTGTGTCACATGCCACATGTGTAAAAATTGACATCATGGGGCCTCTTGTTTGCACCAAGACCAATATCGAAAATCCGAAAGCTTATTGCGCATCTGCAGACTATATGCAACAATTCTACAACAAAATTAAATCCCTAAATCCAAAAATGTAGGAGGAGTTTGAGTCACAAGAAAAGTGTGACGGACGAACGAAGGGTGGACGGACAGACGGAGGGTAAAACATTATCCCCGAACTTTCTTCGAAAGTGCGGGGATAACAAATCGCTTATTACACACAAAAATGCACTACCGTTCACGTTAAGGAATCCTTGCAACAGTCCCATAGTATGTAGGTAACGGACTGCAAGGCTAATCTAATCTAATCTAATCACGTTGATAAATTTGTTCTCGTCTTGGATTTTGGCTGAAATGTTGAAATAAAGACGTTCAACGCCATTCGATCCATCAATCACTTTTTATTAGTCATAAACTAGAGGAATAATATAATGAAACTTCAGTCCTAACATTGACAATATTAATACGGAAGTCAGCGTAGCCTTTCCGGATTGCAACATCGAAGTAAGAAGTAAGAAGTAAGAAGTTAGAAGTAAGAAGTAAGAAGTAAGAAGTTAGAAGTAAGAAGTTAGAATAAGTAAGAAGTTAGAAGTAAGAAGTAAGAAGTTAGAAGTAAGAAGTAAGAAGTTAGAAGTAAGAAGTAAGAAGTTAGAAGTAAGAAGTTAGAAGTAAGAAGTATGAAGTTAGAAGTTAGAAGTTACTAGTAAGAGTACTAGAAGATGGACATATTTTGAAATATATTAATATAACAACATCTGAAGCAGGGAATGAGCTCCAAACTCTGATCATTAGAACTGTATCGTTCATCCCTTATAATAAACAATTGCAAGTCATAATATTCTAGCAGGGGGAAGATTTAAGGATGTATTGACACTGCTCTGAGTTAAAATCCAGCAAATGTGTATGTATCCATGCATCCACTTCCTTGATTTTCTGGACTGGGTGATAAAATTTTCCTCCCAATCTTATCACTCTTACCTTGATGAACTAAGTTCCATCATACAACCTATATCGTCTCGAACGGGTGTATAAAAAAGAGGATGAACAAAAACCAAATCAATCTTTTCCGATTGCAAGAATTTATCTTCCGAGGACTATTGCAAAATTGAACACGATTTCCTATATATGAAGTTTTCTGTCAGTTGAATTAGTTTATATTTCAAAATGCACTCCCTAAACTGTTGTTATCTAAGACATAAAAGGGGGTCTTGAAGGTGTCCGGGCCTTTTTTTTTGGAGCGGAAATCGTGAAAAATACCCCTTTGTAATAGCCGTGATGCGTGACTTTATAGAATTTTTAACGTGAAAGCCACACATTTATAAGATTGATGACATGCACGATGGGTTCTTCAGGACCTTTCAAGGCCTTTCACGCCCAAGAAGTAGGTAACCAGAGGTAAGGCTAACCCCAGCCCGTCAACCCCTTTATTCAGTGGTATTCAAAATTACTCTCTTCCCAGCGTTTCTCTGTTCCCAGATTGATTGTTATCGTCTTGAATTATAGTTCAAATATTGCTAGTAGAAGGTCTAACACCATTTAAGCTATCAATCAATATTTATTGATTCCGTGACAGGTCATAAACTATGAAACTTTCAGTCCTAACAAAACTGACAAAATTAAATACCGAAGTCGATGTTGCAATCCGGAAAGGCTACCTTTCCGGATTGCAACATCGAAGTAAGAAGTAAGAAGTTAGAAGTAAGAAGTAAGAGGTTAGAAGAAAGAAGTTGGAACTCGGAAGTCCCCTTCCGGCTTTCGTATATATCGGATCATTCAGAAAATAGAACAGACAAACAAGTTATGAAAGAAATCAATCAACAGCTTATCGTTAAGTGTCTTAGATTAAAGTCCTTGAGTCAAGATGAGAAATTGAAATTAAAATTCAAGAAAATTAGATATCAGGAATAAAAATACCGAAAATGAAAATTAATCAGATTTAACCACTGTCACAATTTCCTCCCCGGTCGAATGTGACTCTGTCCCAAGAGTCGGAAAAGGTTAAAAAAAGCACTATCTTCTTAATCTTCCCCGATTTTGATAGAAACGACCCCTTGTTGGAACTGATTCCGTCCTTGTTGTGCATGTTCCAGTTTCTTTTTCAGTTCGTCGATTTCTTTGATAAATTCTATAGGTGTTGTGATTTTGATGTCCTCGAGTTCCTTACACCTAAATTGCCATTGTTCTATTTCTGTTTTTGATCTATTTCTGCCTTGCAGAGATCGCCAATTGTTCGGCCATACTTGTGAAGTGAATCTAAATAGTTCCCATTTGCACTGTTCAGAGTATAAATATCTCTTTTTGTTTCTTTTAGATCACTTACGGTCTTTGAAGTTTTCCCTTTAAACTCTTGTTTTCTTTTTGCAAACTGTCAATTTGTCCATTTAATTTTTTTTCTTTGAATTCACCCTCAATTTCCTCTATTATAGTTTCCAATTTACACTTATCCTGAGCAATATTGTTCTTTTCCACTTCCAGTATATTTATTTGGCACTTTAAATTTTGAACTTCTGCCCGGTTATTGATTCCAAACTGTGGATTTAAAGGTGTTCTACAAATCTTCCGGAATTCAGAGTCACTAAGAGAAGCAAAAGGAAAACTCTCACATTCTTTCTTCTGAATAAAAACTGTAAGTCTTGCTTTGTCCCTAATAATCTTTTTCTGTGATTTTGGTCTCGATGTTAAGGATGTGCACTGTTTAATGTAGTGTCCAAATTGTCCACAGCGGAAACATCTCACTGAATTTATTTTGGCTGAAATTGTTATCTTGTGAAAACGTTGCTTGTTTACGGAATTCAGGTGGACACCACCAATTAAATCTGACGAAACGGTTTTCCATCTTACTTATCATATGCTCGGCGATCTTGCTCCAATCAGGCTTACGATAAGAATTATCGGCGAATTGTCACGGGTTCTCCTACCAAAAATATAACAGTGGTTTGTACCGGTCTGTTATATATATGCTGTCACAGTTAAACCAATTTCGTAGCATAGTTCTCAACAGAATCCGTGAACAATTTAGAATTCTTCCCTACACTTGATTGAGAATCTCTATATTTCAGATCTTTGATTGCTTTTAACCTAGGTTTAGATTGATAACCATGCCAACGACTTTCGAAATGACATGGCCGGAAGGAATATTATTTAAAGATGACGATGAACTAGAGCATTCAGGAGGTTTGGATTTAATATCGTTAAGGGTAAAGGTTTTAAATTTAAAAAATATCATGGTTTTAACCAGGCTTGGGATAATCGTAATCGTTAGTCGTAATCAGCTGTAATCGATTGCATATTCTTCAGTAATCATGTGTAATCTGTAATCAAGCTCTTTTTAGATTACTTGTAATTGTAATGCAATCAATTACAACTTAAAAATTTGAGTAATCATGATTACATTTTGATTACTTTATGATATTTAGTGATTGTTACATATATCAAATATACAAGTGTCAAACATGTATACATACTATCATATGAAATAAAAGAAGTTTATTCTGAATAAGTCTAAAATTACAATAATCATTTTACTACATAAGTTCTCACTTAATTTAAAATATATAAATATCAGTAAGAGCTTCATATGAAAATCAATCAGTACTCAACCTTAGTTCCATTTTTCTTGAAATTTTAAACATTTTAAGTTTGAAAGGGAAGAAACTGGTAAAGGTATGAGATGCACATATTAACAAAATTTACTTTCAAAAAATTAATTTGTAAACTTTTTAAGAAATAACATTCACTTGTATTCCTTCAATAATTGTTTATCTCTTTTAATAAATTAAGTTACATATCTCTGGGCCATAAAAAAGCTAATAATTGTAATAAAAACACGTAGATGTCAACTAACATGACTAAATAATCAAAAAAAAATAAATAAATAATAAATTGTCAATACTAATTAGTGTTAAATACTGGATAACAATTGCCAGATTTTAACAATAATTTCAAAACAATATCAAGTATTTATTTGTTAATAGAGAAACACTGGGTAATATATCATTTCCAAGTCGGAAAAGACACAGTTTTTTTTAAAATACTGTTGTATCAACCATGAAAAAAAAACATCATTTCACCAAATGTAACATATTATGACCACTTTAACTTTAAACATATTTTATTGTCAAACAAAACAGACAATAGGATAAGACACAAGTTTACAAAACTTACTAGGTCTTCTCCTTACAAAAACATATAATACAATATTGACATAATAAAGGTTTAATATACATAATTGTAACTTTTAAATTAAGTATGTAAAGACATGAAACAAGGATTAAGATAGTAGTCCAGTTTGAAATGGGCGCAAGCAAAAGTTATAAGGTTACATATAAAGGAGTATGACCACTGCAATATTATTGTAAAAACTGATACCTCTCTACTTTTTTCATCACGAGTATATATCTGGCATAAGTTGACGAATTACACTTAGAATATAAAATACTTAGCATGAAGCATTTGTAATTGAACAATTTTGATATACTTATCATAAGCTGAACAAAAAATTCAGTTAAGCTTGCGGCAGTAAATGACCTTTGTATGGAAAGCGTAAATATATGTTTAAGCAATTATCCCCGTTTCAACAGGCACTGGTATCTGTCAAAGACATATGTATTCATAAATAATCTCTTGTAATCATGATTACAACTGAGGAAATAACTAAATACCGAAGTTACTGTGAAAGTAATGTATTGTAATCAATTACAAATAAAAAATACTGTAATTGTGATGTAATTGATTACATTTTCAAAGCAAAGCAATTGCAATGTATTCAATTACATTTAAAAGTAATCGACCCCATCCCTGGTTTTAACTGAAAAAAAAACCGAAAGAACTACGCCAGTATTGATTTCTCTAAGAGTTAATCGTATTTACATACTTAGTATTTGTAAATTATTTTCGTTTGGTGATTGGTCTTAGAAAGTGAGAACTGCTTTAGCCAGTCCCACTACTCTCACAACTCAAAATTCATATTAATTCAAAATAAATATTGATAGATTTGTTTTTATTCGGAATAAAATTATTGAATACATCGACAAACCAATACCGAAGCAAGAACGAGGAAAGGGGAAATTCTAAAATCATAAATCCAAAATCACGGCAATACACAGCAACACGAATTGAGACAGTGTGACAAAGACATAACAATCAAATGAACAAGAACGCCACAAAACTAAAGCACTAGCAGTGTGAACCCCTATAAAAACTGAGGTATCGTCAGGTGACCGGAAGGGTAAGCACGATCTGAAGTAATTATACGGGCATAATGGAAACAAAAGGAAGAGTGCATACATTTGCACCTAATGTAATACAAGTACTATTCGATCTCTGGATTTAGATTCAGATTTCACCGTTCTATTTCTGTATTAAGAGAAAAAAACGTATACTGACGTTAACAAAATCTTAAAATCAAAAAATTATATTAATACATTTGCAGATGGTACCTTAATTTTGAATATGGGGGCACAATAGCAGGGAAGTTTTGTTTCTGCATGGTAACAACATTAAAAGTCACATAAAAGTGATTTCATTTTCATATCAGATTTGTAATTAGTTATCATTTTTTGTACACTTAAATCAAGTCGGGGAATCAAATAAGTGCACTATAAAATTCAGTCTTCAGTTACTCCAAACATACATTAAGCATTTCTTATGATCATTTTGATGAAAAAATATGAAGTATTTTGTAATTTCTGTATTGAAAGCTATGTTCAATTTATTTAACAATTTTAGAAAAAGGATACAATATTTGTTTTGAACAAGTGGTCGTTTAAAGTAATGTTATGGGATTTGATTGTCTTTTTTGTACTTAATATTTTGGTCTTTCTCCCCGGAATCCCCCGATGTTAATAGTCACTTTCAAATAGGTATTCTATAACAATATTCTTACAATTTGGCCTAAATCTTGTCTTTCTGTTTATTTCAAAAATAGTTTATTTATAAATGACTTAACATTATAAGGATATGAGTTTGAATCCATTTCAATTTGCATTATGTGGGCCTGGAATGGGTATGTGCTTGTTAAAAGAAGAAAGGAACAAAAATTAGTAACGATTTAGATGAAATAAGAGCTTGTTGTAAATTGTTACTTAAGGAAAAAAATAATAATAGTTATAACTAAACATATTTGATTCACTTACCAAATCCCCTGGTTTGGTTTTGTAACTAACACACAGGGAAGAACCTTGGTGGGATCGTTGTACGACCAAGGGGATTTTTTAACAATATGTTTTAAAATCTAAAAAAAATATATTATAAACGATTTAACAAGTTATTACATAGGTCCTCTCTTTTTTTTTTTGATTAGTCTAAGTGCACTCCTAAGTTACTCATCAACTGATATTTGCAATAATGCTTTTTGTATATCCTTGACTGTAACATTAATGCTTTGTGTTTTAGACTGTGTAACATTTGTTAAGCAGTCAAAGGACTTCAAAATACAGTCTAAGGCTAAATTTGCAATACAACCAGCAACCAGTGTGATGTTTTGTGAACCCTTTTTGTCAATCAAAGAGCGAATTTCGAAACTGAATTAGCAGTTATTTACGCATTGGAAGGCACGAGAAGAAAAAACCTAACAACACATTTTTCTACAGTAAATGAAATTCTTTGCCTACCAAATGATTGTATGATGCGTACAGCATGTGACTTGTAGTGTCTGTCACTTTCTGCATGAGCCACGTCATTGGATAGCAGCTTGTTGTGAAAAGAAAGTCGAGTGCGCAAGTGTTCCCTGTCAATTATAGCTATCATAAAATAAGACCAATGTGATCCAAATATGGGATCCTCCTTGAGGTGGTAGGTTGAAATTGGATATTTAATGGCTACAGGCAGAAATTAAAAGCATCATCTAAAACAAACTGGAAGTAGTAAAAATATATCCCAATTCTTGTACCTCGGATGTACCGAAGAACCAACTCAGAGTTAAATCAAAAATTGACTTAAAAATGTAAGAGCACCCTTTCATATTTGGAAACAAAAACGATATAGCAGGAAAACCAAAGTGAAATTATACAATACCAACATAGGCCAGTTTTTATAAGAAAGTGAACGTTTGATAATAAAAATCGTACATAAATTCGCTTTAAGTAAGTTCGGTATTTAGTTATTTAAATAATTGCCTCGGAAAAATTTGTAAAATCCTTTGGCCAGATACCATCACAAAAATCATCAGGCTGAAAATGACAAACTCAATATGTATATTATATTGATGAGATCACTCAAAGACGATTCAGATTGTCAGGGCATGTCTATAGTATGGAGAAGTATAACGAAAGCAGTATTGGACACCAGAAGGAAAAAGACCAAGAGGCTGACTAAAAACAACATAAAGTAGGACTGTGGAAGGAGAGCAGTCAGATCTAAAGCTGAAGGCATGGATGGCCGAGTGGTTAAGGTAGTTCTACTACCTATACAACCACTGTAGTCTGTCACCACTGCGGTTCGAGTTCGCGCCCCTCTTTGTTCATTACAAAAAGGGTGCGCTCAATTTACAATTGTAAGTGATAAGGTATGTCATTTACCTGCCCAAGGTTAGTGGTTCTCTCCAGGCACTCCGGCTTCCTCCATCACTAAAGCTGACCGTCATGAAATAGCTGAAATACTGCTGAGAGTGACGTTAAGCCCCATATCAATCAATCAACCAATCTAAAACTGACATTGGTTGAGCCGGAAACAAGACAGAGAATAGATCTGATTAAAGAGATATTTTGTCGACTTTATGCTTCACAAGAAGCAAGAGGATAAGTCAGTTAGTAAATTAAGTTATTTGCTCTTTATCAGGTTTTACAAACTATTGGTTCATGGTCTTCCAAATGTTTTTATTTTATTTGATCAACACTGAAGAAAGATTGGTAGTCGAAATGGCTATATGTAGAGATCGATGATTACAGTGCTTAATATTTCAAAAACGTTTATTGCTTTTATAATTATTTGTTGTGAATGAAGGTATTTGGAGTAAATGCACATGAGACAAAGTCTCTACAAATACATGGGAAAAACAAGCAAAGGAACAACGCTTTTATTGTTGTTCTTCATCTTGAAGTCACCATGAAGCCTTCAACAATGAGCTTTGCCTCTGTATAACTAGTATAGTAACATTTTGTCGGATAAGTAGAGAATAGAAGTTGGTCAAAATGTGTAAATATGATCAATGAATGAATGTGCAATCTTTTAAAAAGAGTTAAGATGTGCTGTTGTTCGGTTTCTTTGACATTTAACCTTTCTAGATATATCATACTCTTTTGTTAATTAGATATATATAATGTATGAGGAAAATAACAGAATTACCGAGTAGTATTGTAAATAGTCGAAGGGGGCAAAAAGACATAGTATGTGCAAAACCTCCGGAAAACTGTGAACTGCAAGCATTTCAAAAGAAATGGCGTGTTAAACCCTTCGTATGGCACG
This sequence comes from Modiolus philippinarum, assembly GCA_002080025.1. Lineage (NCBI taxonomy): Eukaryota > Metazoa > Mollusca > Bivalvia > Mytilida > Modiolidae > Modiolus > Modiolus philippinarum. Next base: position 6,493 of record MJUU01053197.1, on the reverse strand, counting down.
CCGTTTAATACACAATACAAGGCTAGAGACGAAGGAATAATAAGTGAAGATGAACTTCGCACTGGCTTTGACATGTGTAAAGTGATGTTTTGAATCGAATAGATTTGTACGCTCATGTGCTCAGATATTTTATGTCAATCGTAATTCATAGAACATTTAAGCCAAAATTAACAAACGAGGGTAATCACAAAATTACCGAACATACTCGAAATCCAAATTAAAACACACACACACACACACACTTATCTTGAACACGACTTAGCACAAGAGGTGTGAACCCCGTATTTGAAACAAGAAAATATATTCAAGTATGGGATACGAAAGATAACTCAAAATCAACATGCTGCAAAATGTACATACCAATATCTATCTCAATGAAAATGAATAAATGAATATGAATGAACAGTCCTCTCATTTATTCATACTAAAAAGAAAAAGAAAAAAATAAATCTTAAGAATTTCATGGAGAACGACTCTTCAACATGTCGTTCAAAAAATACTTATACATACATTCTACACGATATTGAATATTGCAAAAGAAAAGAAAAACTACAAAATGATATCATAACTCTAAAGTCGTATATTTCATTGTAATAGATCACCACTTTTTCACGATATGTTACTTTTGACAAGAATACAGACATTCTTCGTGTTTTCTGTTTTGAAACTTACAATATCTAAATTTTACAAAATATTGTTTAATCTCCCTCTTTGTCCTAAGCTGAATTTTGCTTTTCTATTTATATCCCATTGGTTATTTGTTCTCAATCAGCTTTACACGTATTTCGGTTAATTGATTTCCAAACAACGGCATTAGAATACCAAAGAACAAGGGAAGCGATGACCACAAAAATCGAAGTCCAAAGACAAAGTCATGGCAGTAACGACAACAGAGAAAAACAAAGGCAAAACAAGGACGTGAGACAGCTACAATGCACGGAAATAAAAAGATAACATAAAGAACTAAAGCACTCATAGTGTGAACTCCCATGAAAACCGGGAGTGACATCAGGTGCTCCGGAAGGGTAAGCATGTCCTGCTCCGCTAGCGGCACCCGTCACACTATCAGTGAGTCAATCCAGGGTTGAGTCAAATCCGTGAAGACGTGAAATCTAGCTGAAAATGTCCAATTTAATTTGGTACACAGACACGTAATATCTGTCAATGATGTCATGGTGACCGACATAGAATTTCTGAAGGGGTGAAATTAACAAAGGCTGAACAAATTCCTGACTAAGCAGCTTTAGGGACAGTTTTTTTGCTCTATTCAAATGTTTTGATTTTATCTGCACGGAAGAGACATAAGTTGTCTAAATACGCATATGCAGAAACGAAATTAACAGTGACTTTAGTTACCACTGGGCTACCGATGCCTCTGCTGGTGGACTGTTACTTCCCGAGGGTACTCACCAACCCAGTAGTCACTACTTCTGTGCTGACCCGAAAACCGATTCTGTTTTCTAAATTTTACACAATATTTTGTTTAAAACTAAGGAGTATCTACCTGATGCATTGCTCTGTCCTCAGCTGAATTTTGGCCTTTCTATTTACATTCTATTGGTTATTTGCCCTCTATCAGCTTTACACGCATATCGGTTAGTTGACTTTCAAATGTTTTGATTCATCTCACTGAAGAATATTAACAATGACTTCGATATTTTGATATTTGTTATACAGAAGTTCGGTCAACTCAACAAAAAGTCAGTACTGTGTTTCTAACAACTGTATTGTACATACACCTTGAATTCTTTGATTCTCATAAGAGTTGGTTTGTATTAATTAACTAAATAAACATATTTTATTTGCAACTAATAAATTAGTGTACAAAAAAGGATTGGACACAAGTTATTACAACATTAAATGAAGTCCTCTCCTATTACAATATGAAACACAAGATTACATGCATGCAATGACGACATAGACCATATAAACAAATATTAGTTTACAACAAAAATTAAAAACTAAAGTTTGGTTTATGTAAAAAGTTAGAAATACATTTTTAAGTATAAAAAAACGGAAAAAAAGAATAGATACAGAGAAAAAATACTAAAAACTATTTAAAAAAAACACTATGCAGACTACAAAGACTAAAAACTAAAAAGACTTATCACTTTTTAGTTATTAATGATTAAACATTTAATACCTTTAATGAACTGGTGTACACTGGAAAAAAATCTAATGTTTTCTTCATACGAAAGATTTTCATCACCAGCAAATAGTGATTCTATATTAACATCAAAGATCTCAAGTTCTCGCAATAAATTTTTTCTTCTGTCAGTATAAAAAGGGCATTCCAGAAAATATTCTAAACAAACTTCTGAATGGTGTCCACAATTGTATTAATTATATTTTCTATAAAAAAATGAATAAAAAAAAGAAAAACAAAAAACAAAAAAAACATTTCGTTTATTTTATTACAGGCAATTTTGATCAACAATTAACGAGTGGGTAAAATATACTAGCGATCACTTTAAGACAATAGTGTGAACGAAAAATAAACAACTATTTATTTCTATTTGTAGGTTTGTTAGAATTACCAAAGAAAACAGCGAGTTTTCATGTCTTTATAACAGTAAAATTGTACATATTGTATATTTATATTGTTGTATCTATACACATGGTTGTGAGAATAAAAGACAATGTTGATGGAAAATAACATTTGCCAACTTGTACACATCCATGTAACGAGACCTCGTTGGCACGTGATTGTGTCTATATTTTTGGTCTTCCAAATTTTTTTCTGCATTTGCATCTCGGCACAGAATACATTCTGCGAAGACATATCTTTACATCAAAGCGCCGGTGTTAATATGCGTTTTTTTCTTTTTTTCAGTTAGAAAAAAAAACAAGAAAAAAATGAATGATTTTGATTTCGTTATTTTCGTTCTAATGAAATATAACGTATTTTCGAGTGATAACGACTATTGGAAGTCGGATATCTCTGTTCTGTATGAAAGGATCATTTGCGACAATGAAATATACAGCCCATTATACACTTTGAAGAAAAAGTGAAGTTTAGACTGAAAATTACCATAATAACAGTCTGCTAAATTTTTGTATATTTGCTTAGTGTTTAGCTGAACCTCGTTTACTAAGCTGTGGGTGTATTCTTTTTTTATCTTTATTATTAATCGACCGTAGGCATTACATACTAAGTATGGATTTACCAACCTGAAAACGAAATTTAAAAAATTGTTGTCCGATATACGCCAATAAAATTTTAAATTTATACTCTATTAAACATAGTATTGAAAGTATATCAACGCCATGGTCAAAGGGGTGGAAAGAAGTATATATGCTCTGGTAAATCCACCCGACTTTAATATAAACATCATATTCAAGTCGGTAATTGACCTTTCTGAACGAAATGAAATTTAACACAGTATTAGCATTGTTACTCCTAAAGTACTTCGTAACTGGTTCCCGGGAATTTCAGCAAGAAAATTTCAGAAACACTAAAGATGGAGAGCTGACAGACCGAATTGTATTTACAACAACAAGAGAAGATGATCCAGTGTTATGGTTCAATAAGGAACACCCACAGTTTGAGTACATTGGACAGGTATAGCCAACGTTTTATATTTTTGTGTATTTAATTTTATATGTATATAGAAATTTGGAATTGTATGAGGTATTTTGTTCTTGAAGTGGAAAGCCTCCATCAATGCCTCATATTATTTTAAAGTAAACCTTTCGTCTTATCTTCCTTGTCGCTTTTAACTCTGATTGTAAATTTTATCGTTGGGTTTTGTCTAAATACTTGCTGGATATTTCGGATCATTTTTGGAAAGTTTGGTAGTCGAACATTCCATTTTCCATTTTAATCCAATATATTTGAATTTTCGATGTTTTGTTTTGTCGCCATCATATTTTATCTTCAGATCCTCTTCTGTTTGTTGTCAGTCACCAAATACTATTGTTAATGTGACCAAATACTATTGTTAATGTGACCAAATACTTTTGTTAAGTTGACGTAAATAACTGTGTCAGAGTAAAAAAAAATATTGACATTTAAATCCAACATATTTTGTTTTTTTTATTTCAGTTACAAATCAGTTAGTTTTAGTGACACTGGCAAAAATTATATTATGCTTAATCTGTGAACCCTTAATTGGAATAAACTATTCTGTTCTATTTATTGCCAATTTCAATCAACAAGGACATGTATTTTTTTTTTGCGACTTTGGTCCATGTTGTTGATACCTGATAAACAAATTCACCTATCCTACTGATGATCCAGGTACTTGTCTGAGAAAAGGATCCACAACAATGGTATAAAGAGGAGGTTTTTTCCAAGACAATGTTTGTTGTATTTTACAAGTTCATGCATGGTTTAGCTTGGCTTTTCATTAAGATAGTTCTTTTTCATCTTTCATACATTTTTAGATTTATGGTCTTGCGGATATTGTGAATCTGCGCTAGAGAGACATTAATTGTATAGAAACTACATTTTACAATAACTGCGGTATTTCGTTAATTACTAAACTTCTTATATAAATATTGAATGTTACTGTCATTGGTACTACCATCTATATTAACTAATGTATTCGTTTCCTTGTACATAATAAAGCTTGGGGCTTTGGACATCAAATCTATTTCAGAAGTTAATGGAATTATATCAAAGTGATTAAACTTAAACACGCCCTTTCCAAGGTCATTGGACATTTAATAAATGAATGGATCATTTTCAGTTTTTGGAGCAGACCTAAAAAAGCAGCATCTTTGTTTCATTTTGGTGTCTTTTGTGAAATTCTTATATTGCAATTATATACAACTAAATCCAAGTGAATTTGATATTGTAATTGTTTTTTCTCAGGTTAAATTAATTGAGATTTCTTGTACAAACTCAGTCATTCCTATCTTTAACCACTGTCTATTTTATGTAAAATACTGAAGATACTGTTAACTTGGTTTCTGTAGATTCAAAACATTTGGAAGTCCATTGACCGAAATACGTGTAAAATATGAAAAAGAAAGGAAATGGGGTAAATGTCAAAGAGACAACATCCCATATCCAGGTTAAAACGACCCAAAACAAAGCATCTAGGGGTCACCGTATGGTCTTCAACACAGTGAGGAACCTCACACCATATAGTCATATAAGGTGATGAAGTATGTATTTTGTTCTGATGAACTGAAATTTCGAATTTTTTATTAACCTATAGACCTGAATTGAAATAAATCACTACATTTAAAACAGTGTGGTTTAGGAAATAAAATTCAATAACTTCTGTTTATGCTTATATTAAGTTTCGAATAGGAGAACAGAAATTCGTGAATGGAAGAATTCGTCAAAAAAGTTCAGAGGAAAGGTTGAGTAGATTGATTGAAGACCCGCGAGTAAACCAGCTCAGACGCAGTTCAGAGGTATTTCTGTTAAAATATTTTTTCTTGTTATCATTTGGTGTTCTAAATTCACCTCTTACCATAAAAAGAATCAATAGTCAAAATGATTCCTAGGCTTACGAAATTATAAAATAATGTCTTTAGTGAAAACACAGTGATCCGTCTACCTGTTTCCAATTGCTTGTTTCCCTGGATCCATATCGAGCCTTGTATAATGGTATCAATAATCCATATCCCTAGAAATATATTTACAAATATTCCCAGAAGTATTTAAAGCAAATAATCCCTATCCCTCAAATGTCTTCAGCATCCCTAAATTGAACAACTTTTTAAAAAAATAATACCGGATTTTTTGCCTGTCAAAAATAATCCACATCCTTAAAACAAAGTCAATAATCCATAACCTTTTAATGAAAACGGCAAATAATCCTTAATCCATATCGCTGGCTGAACTACTCAGTCAGGCAAAATTTTACATGAAGTGATCGGTTGACCTGTTTCCTTGGATCCACATTGATAGTTGAACTACTCAATCAGGCAATGTGTTACATGAAAAGAGGGAATATGTAATACTGATGGCATTAAAAAGAATATGCAATTGTTATCTTTTTATCAATATAAACATGACTGTGATAATGACTTTACTACTTGTTATTAAGGGGACTTTAAATATAGAATGATATTATATATAAAGTGCACAAGTCAAGTTACTTTAGATATATCGTGAGAAAATACATTCAATGAATACGATGTACCTAAAACGGAAATTATGCAGAAGATAAAATGTATTGCAATTAATTAATCCATACCGAGGAATATCGTTATTTAAACGATATACACTGAGGTCTTTTAAATCGTGTTCAAACCGGAAACAGATCTATTTTTATACGTAAAAAATCAATACATCAAAACTCATTAATTTATGATCACTGTTGAGCTAAGGGTGATTTCTATTTAATCGATTTGCAGCGCTTCACGTTAATTTTTTTCGTCAATTAAAACTTAATTAAAGAATTGTCATATAGGAAAAATTATACCTGCAATTCAATTTCATAAAAAAGTTTGTTTTTTATGTGGGATATATTTATTTCAATAGGTACTTCTTCTAACTGGTATCCGAGGCGATCGTTTTCGCCTTCAATTACAC
>MJUU01053194.1:0-48648 GCA_002080025.1 Modiolus philippinarum | reverse complement strand
AACACATTCAAGTTTTCCGACCACTTCCAAGATGGCCGCCAGCGGGGAACTTAGTTTACCATTTGACCTAATGGGAAAATTCATACAAAGAACTTCTTCTTGAGAACCACTGAATGGATTTGAACCAAACTGGGCATGAATGATGCTTATGAGGTGCTGACCAAGTGTTGTAATTTTGGTGCCGATCCATCATCCAACATGGCCGCCAGCGGGGATCTTAATTTTAACATTGGACCCTATGGGAAAATGCATACAAAGAACTTCTACTTTAGAACCACTGAATGGATTTGAACCAAACTTTTCATGAATGATGTTTATGAGGTGCTGACCAAGTGTTATTACTTTGGTGCCAATCTGTCATCTTACATGACCGACAGCGTTGGGCCCTATGGGAAATGCACACAAACATCTTCTAAAGAACTGCTGAATGGATTTAAATCAAACATGACATGAATGATGCCTGTCAGGTGCTGACCAAGTGCCACCAGCTGTGAACTTAATATAACAAAAGATCTTCTTCTAGAGAACTGCTTAATAGATTTAATCCAAACTTTGTTTATGAGAAGCTGACCAAGTGTTGTTACTTCAGTTCTGATCCATCATACAACATGGCTTCCAGCAATGAATTGGACCCTAAGGGGAAATGCATACAAAGATATCATGGAAAACCATTGAATGGATTCAATTTAAACATTGCATAAATGAAACTTGTGAGATTTGACCAAGCTTGTTACTTTGGTGCTGATCCGTCTTCCGACATGGCCACAAGTAGCAAAACTTAGTTAAACATTGGACCCAGTGGGAAATGCATAAAAAGATCTTCTCCTCTAAAACTGCTTGAACAATTTCAGTAGAATTTTGATATGATAGCCCTTATGTGACCCTCTTCAAAGTTTTATGTTAAATAGCTGCCAGCAGGGAACGTAGATTAACATAGGCCCCTTAAGTTTGGAAACTGCATTCAAAAATCTTCTCTGAAACTGCTTGAACAATTTCAATTAAATTTTATAAAAAGTTTCTGATTTTTATGTACATATACACCACCAAAGATGGACTATCAATTGGGAATTAAAGTGCTGCAGGACCCAGGTGAGCGATACAGGCTCTTGAGAGCCTCTTGTTAATACTTGTCTGTTTCCCATGCAGATGAGAACAGATCTTTCCCCTTACAACTAAAATATTTTTTCCTCTATCGGATTTGATTTTACTATCGGAGTTGACATGTTCAACATAGCGGGTGTCTTATAAGAAGCAGGAGATAATTACTTTACCGGTACACCTGATCTCACCCATGGTTTTTATTTTGTCCGTGTTGTTCATCTGTATGTGTGTCTTCATTTTTCTTTTTTGTTCTGTACTCATGAGGTGTCCTTGTTTCTTAGTGTTTCCGATGTTGACGTTGTACATGCATTGTTCGTTCTTTTGACTGACGATTCCGCTCTCACTTACTTTCGTTCGAATAGATTCAACTTATGGTGTTCACTTGGCTTTGACATTGTTCATGGTTTAATACATGATCAACCTTGACTTAGCTTACATCGTTTCAAATAGCAATGACAGATAAATGGTTTGTTTTTTATGTCTTTAATTTCCTTGCAAAGGTACGAAGAGCTTAACGAAAATGGTTATAGTATCGACAGCATAAATAAATCTTTAAAGGATATGGGGTTTATGCATATAAGATAAAGTCTCTGTTATCATATAGCATATAAAGATGTTAATGAAATATCATATTAAATAAGTATTCATTTAAACAACTCAATTTCACAGTAATTTCGGTATTTAGTTATTTATATGAAATAGTTTAAAGCTTTAATGAAAAAAATGTTGTTAATTGACATATAAATATTACTTTGATTTCATTGATCTAAGATGGGTTGCAAATTCAAATGCACTATTTTACTGCTTTATATTAATTAATTTCATAAAAAAATATTTTATTTTAACTTTATCCAGGTCTCACAGTACTCTGCTTGGATAAACCATTTTAATGCTGTAAAAACACCAAGCTCACCTATTGTTTGACACAAGTGGGAGAAACGTGAATTAGAAAATTAAAAAGTGGGAGAAACGTGAACAAACCAATCAGTACATCTTGTAAATAATGTCATTTCTTTATAAGTTTTACTCATTTTTTTCTTTTCTGGGTCCTGAGGCTTCTCGCTTCGCCCCAGATTTGGATAAGCTTTTTATACGACCGCAAAAAATTTTTGCGGTCGTATAATGGTATGGTGCTGTCGTCGTCGTCGTCGTTGTCGTTGTCGTCTGTAGACACTTTTGTTTTTGGTCAATAACTTTAGTTTCAGTTGACCAATCCTTATGAAATTGTAACACAATGTTCCTTAGCACAAAAAGAAGGCTTGGCTCAGTTTTGGTCATTGTGGCCCCACCTGTTGTTAAAAAAGGGGCCAAAAAGGGTTAAATTTGATATTTTCACATATTTGACTGTAGAATCTTTAATATTTATCGGATTTTGATGGAATTTCTTTCAGTGTCCTCATGAGGAAATTTCCAATCAATAGTATGCCAACGGATTTCACGTAGCATGTACCGTTCACGAGATATATGGGGCCCAAAAGGGGCAAATTTCAAAAATTTTAATGTTTTTATTTATAGTCCGATTTTGATGCAGTTTTTTGCAGTGGATTCCTTAAGAAAAATTAACATAGCGCTGCACCATTAGATTTTTGATAACTTGTTTCTTTTCCAAGCTATGAGGGGCCCAACGGGGCAAAAATTGCAAACATGCAGATCATCTAAATTTTTTATTTTTCATCCGATTTCAATGGAATTTTTTTCTTTGGATTCCTCACATTGTAGGCTTTCAGTAATATGTCAACAGATATGGTGTAGCTCTTACGGTTTCTGAGCTAAGAGGTGTCAAAGGGGTCAAAATTGCAATTATTAGAAATATGTGAAGTCTTTATTTTTCATTAGATTTTGATATGATTTTTATCTTTAGATGGTATTGTAATCTTTCATTGATATGGCAGTATATTTTGCGTTGCTGTTTGGTTTCCAAGCTGTAATGGGTCAAAGTGGCCAAATTGCTAAATTTAAATTATGGGTCATTGGATTTCAACCTGAGTTTTTTCTTTGGATTTCTCTTGATGGTAGTCAACAGAATTTTTTAGCTCTTACAATATACTAGTAATAAGGGATTAAAAGGGCTAATTTTTATTTTCACTAGTATGTGTCCAGTTAATTAATGTATCAAGGTCCTTATTGTGTCCAGCAAATTACTGTGTCCGAATTCATTTTAGTTTACACTTGTTCAAATTTCAGTGGTCGACATGCTGCGGTCGTATCATGCTGCGCTCGGCGTAGCCCTTTAATTATGTAAATAGGAGATTCACTTTATTGATTCATCTTATAAATGGAATTTTCTGAATCTTTACTTCATTTTTTTTGTTTTTTATGTGACATTTTAATAGATATTGCTTTGTGATTATTTTTTCATCACATTTATTATTTTTATTATTAATTGCCGTTGTTTCATCAGTAGAATATTGTCTCTCCTTCTTATACTCTGTAAACATTGAGTTGTTATTACTCCCCCTTTGGGTCGTTTGACACATTCCCCGTTTCCCTTCTTTTTTCTATTCACTTCTTGTAGGGTTTTCCTGATATTTTATTTTGATAATCTATTCTCTACAAATTCTAAAATTGTGACACACAGTTCTTAATCAGCATTTAATTGATTCGGTTCATCATATAGTCGTGCTATAGTCGTGACGCCCGGAAGGCCTCTACATGTTACATCAGCAGTGGTTCCCATTGATGACCTTTTACCCGCTTTACCCCGAGAATACAAGACTTCAATTACGATTCCTGCAAAAACACCTGCTTTGGCACCACAGAGCCAGTGAATCCTGTAGCCAAAGCGTTATATTATTTAGGTAATTGTCTATTATTGTACACATGCTCTGATATTGCGTGTCCAATATTTATATTCACTAGTCTCGGCACGATTAGGAATCGATTCACGCTATCGTCTTTGCTTTATCAAATAAATATTTAAATTGTTTTAATGTCGTGAAACTATTATTACTATCATGTTTATCTATTCTGTGTAGATAAATTGTATTTGAATAATAACATACTTTAAACTTACGGTAATAAAGCAGGAGTAGTCATTCTGATATACCTTGAACACACTACACAATCGTGTAGGTCAAGGAATTCTTTATTTAGTAAATATACAACTGTCTACTTTCATTTTATCCATTGCAACGCCGAAATCCATTGATATTATGAAACAATTTTCTGTTAATATGCTGATATTAATAGGAAACAAAGAAATGCCTTTCGTTTTACTTTCGTTCATTTAAATAGAAATACAATAAATATTATAAAATTGACAAAGGATATTCTGATTCAACAAGGCAATCCGTGTACATGTGTAGTGAAAATACAAAAGTTAGATATGCCGACAAAAATGCACTCAGCAGAACAAAATGCAAATTACAACTACCAAAAACATCAGAATAATTGTGATTTTTACCCAATCAATAAATTGACTCTGGCTAATAAATTGTTGGAAGTTAAACATGTTAAAACTGTTATAGCAACAATAAAAGCAGAATAATAATAAAAGGGAAAAAAGAACATTTATGCTTGAATTTCAAACCATAAACAATTTCGATCTTACTATTTAAGAAATAGATTATTGCAAGCGGGCTCTATGCGAATTAGAACATGGGCAGACCTTATATTTGTCAATATTTTATACCGAGCGATAGCGAGGTATAAAATGAAGACAAATATAAGGTCTGACCATGTTCTAATTCGCATAGAGCCCACTTGCAATAATCTATTTCGATTCTAATATATTTAACAAGCGTTTTGAAGATTCGAAGCGACTCTTAGAGGGTAATATTGGGTTTGACACTAGAATTGAAGTATGTCGGAAAACTGCATGCAAACACACATAAATGGACATAGATAAATCTATATTCGTTATTTTATTAAAACAAGTCGCTCATAAGCTTATGAATTAATACAAATACTCTGTGGTAAAAATATAAAATACGGATATTTTAAGATCGAAGCGGGAATTTATGTGAGCTGGTTGTATTTCTGATTTATATGACTGCTTAGTTGTTATGTTACATTTGAAGCCAAAAAAGAAAAGAAAAGGAATAATAGATCTAGTCAAATTATTAATTTTATTAACGTTAAAAATTAAAGTTTTTATATCTTAATTGTAGAGCATGATATGCAACATAGATAAGATTTCATAACAACAACACATCCGTTGCTAGGTTACGGTTATGTCAATTTCAGTTCCGAGTCTTAAATTTAGTATCTGTTGTAAATTTCTATTATTGTCATTATTTGTTGCAGCTTTTGGGTGATTCATTATTTTAAAGTTTATTTACGCATTAATATTGAGTGAATAAAATGTGAAACTGTACATTACGAATGTCCTTTTGTAACATTGTGTAATAGATATACGCATGTGCTAAAAAATATTGTTGGAATTAGTACATAGCTTTGTTTCCAAAGCCATAGAAGAGAGTCATATTAGAATTGGGAATTAAAAAAATAAGGTATAGATTATTTTCGATTTTTTTTTAAAACACATAATTTTTCATTTATCATTTAAGGAAAATGGGGGAACAAATTAATAACCTTAAAATGAATTAAAAGAAAACATTTCAATTGAAAAATATTTGTAAATAAGAAAAAATCAAATAAAACCAATTGATAATAAAACACGAGTTATAAAATGTTAATAAAATTAAATATATTATAGTTGTTTTATGAATTGAAGTAGATTTGTTTCCAATCAATACCCATAATCTATTCTGGGAATTTTATTTCTTTGATATATTTATTTATCATTTTGTCTTTTTTAGAGCTCATGGAAATGAAAAAGATTAAAATCTCATCTGGTATAGTCTTTACGTTCTTATCAACTAACTAAGTCATGATTGCAAGAACCGCGGTTTATTTTAAGTGAACTTAAACCTTTAGTCCCAGCTTAAACATAGAAGAACAGGTGAACTAATACAGAATTTGAATTCGTGTTTACTCCAGAAGAAATTCTATTTTTATACGAAAAAAAATCAATACATCAATACCTTGAGAAGGAATCTCTAATTAATGCTCACTCTTGAGTTAAGAGTGATTTATATTTAATCTATTGTAGCTCTTCGTGTTAATTGTTTTTCGTCAATTAAATTTCAGTTAAATAATTGTTATGTAGGACAAATTATAAGTACACTTCAATTTCATAAATAGTTTGTTTTTTATGTGGTATATATTTATTTCTCAATATGTCGGGGATCAAGTTATCATTCTTACTGGTATTTGAGGAGAACGTTTCCGCCTTCAATTACACGAAAGTTCCTATCTCGAAAGTCCCGTATTAAATAACTTAATAATTAATTTATTGTAAATTAAGTTTCTTCGGATGGCCGTTTTGACAACTTATGTCTCTTCAGTGCAGATAAAATCAAAATACTTAGAAGACCTTTAGCCTAAAGATGTTTAAAAATCATAATGAACCAATAACCGAATGATCTAAATGGAAAGCAAAATTTACAAAAATTAAGCCATTGCAAGTTTTCAACAACAACAAAAAATTGGCTTTTGGGTCACCAAAGTACTGACTACAGGAATGTTAAATACCATTTGGTGCTAACTGTCCACCAGCAGCAATTCCCCGTGGTAGAGATGTATGCTCTTTATTTTTCTTAGATATGGTGTACTTGTACATGAGATAATATCTCATGTGTACACTTTGTTCAATTACTATTGTCTAAATTTATGTAAATTCTAAAACCGAAGGATAAACTCCCTCCATCATAGTTTTGATTAATTGGATTTCGTTTGGTTTTATGCATTTTAAACATTTTTTGAAATTATGAATTTCCTTTGTTTGGTTTCTAGTGCTGCTGATGAGGAATAAATTTCTGAAATGACCATACAGCTCATTAAAATTATTGCAGTTGGAGTTAACATCATGTGGTATGGTCTCATGTTCATTTACTCCATATCCTTTCGTAAAATATGGACAAAGTGGCAACAAATTACTTAATACCGAACTCACTGTAAATTTAGTTTCTGAAGATGGCAATTTATAATTAAACAAATGATCTGAATGGCAAGACAAGGAAAAAAGGAATTAAAAACGTATCTCAAAAGTCGATTTTAACAACATGTACAGTGGAAACTAAACAGTAATTTAATGCATTGTCTACACAAGAAAATAATCTGTAATTATTTATATGTAAAAGTAGAAAATACTTTTTTTCAAAACAGAGCGGGAAAAGGAATTTTGTTTTGAAAAAGGGTGTGAATATCTACGCAACAAAAATGTTAAGGATCGCTGCACAGTCTTCCATTTCCATTAGAAATGTACTTCGTTTACAAACACAATTAATTTTAACTTAAAAAGTAGGAAGCTGACAGTAAATGCAACTACACGGGCATCAAACCGTTTATCGAGAAAAAATGCACGTGAAGGACTAGGTAATGGCGGTCAAGTATTACATCGAATGCGTGATGGATCAGGCAACGGTTCTTGAAGGACTAAGTAGGTGATTTTTAGTCATTTTTAAACTTTAATAGACATAAACGCAAAAATGAAATCTCACAAAAACTAAAAATGTCTATCAAAATGGTAGTCATCAATGGCTATTTTGGTGTAAAAATTACGAACATACCTTGCAGTATTCTGAAAAACGAAAAAGACAGCACCTTACCCTATGCAATTTTCTTTGACATATACCAACATTTGGTCTTATTTTGATACCATAGTTATATTTTTCTTATTATTTGTTATGATATTCCAACAGATATGAACACATATTGTCAATTGAAGCTTAAATAGGATGATGTCATATCTCTATTACATAGTTTTGCAAGGATCGTTTGGACCAAAAAGCTCTTTTCTTGCACGTGAAGGATCAAGTAAATTAAGGTAAATTTTGGTTCGTGAAGGATCTACTACAATTTGATATTTGATCTGATGATGCAGGTATATAACTGAAATTCTCCGATGATTTAAAACAATAAGATATAATAGTATGGGTTGCCCAATATGTTGTGCACATATAAATTCCGCTGTAAATGATACCAGACGAGAAGGAAAATATCTAGTAAAGTGCGATTTTATTATACATGTTATATTTACAACATGTCATCAAAATTACCCGAGAGCTAGCACAAATTATAGAGACACTCTGATTTGACACAGTTATCTCCATGACCGCCTTATTAATCTAGGCTTCAAAAATATTCCGCCTCATACTAAGTCGTGGCCACGAATTAGCTATGTCGTGGCCACGAGATACTATCTCGTTCCCAAAACATAGTAAGTTGTAGCCACGAGATAGCTATCTCGTTCCCGCGAGATACTATCTCGTTCCCACGACTTACTAAGTCGTGGCCATGAGATAGCTATCTCGTTCCCACGACATACTAATTCGTGGGCACGAGATACTCAGTCGTGGCCATGAGATAGCTATACTTATGCCGCGTTATTGTAGTTTTTAATGCCCTCTAAAAATATTAACTGATCCTTATAAGCATATTTTGATTAAAATTTAGTTTAAATATTCATGTTGAACCAAATAGTTTGTATTTTACTATTTAAGGTACAAGTCTTTCAATGCACTTCAAACTTTACCTCATTACATATTTCATGAGTTATATGTGTATTGTTATTTATATGTGGATGGCTAATTTGCATTTGATTCGGTTTAATTATACTTTAATAGTCTTATATCAACTAACAAATTCCCGGAATCATGTACTCCGACTACAGAGCTGCCGGGCCGGGGTCTCCAGTTGGTGGATAGGTTAATGCCCTGTCTATGCGGATAGGTCATAATACAGGAAGCCTAACCGCCAACCATTTTAGCCAAACTTAACGTAGACAAGCCACGCTCCATACAGTATAAAGACCTCTTCTATATTTTTCTAAAGAGAGCAGAGTCACCTTGGCTAAATTTCTTGCCCCTACCCATTTCACCCCTTTTCCAGTGGCAATCAAAACTCGTTGCCCCGGTCATACCTCCATCTTTGTTCTTTCTTCTTTAACTGATATTTTAATTGATAAATTGCATTCGTTCTGATATAGCTGAAATAATATATCAATCAATTTACAAACAAGTAGTCCTTCACGAGCATCCTTCACGAGCTCAATTGTTCGTTGCCTGATCCTTCACGGGGCAGAAAATATCAGTTTTTATGTTTTCAATGTTGATATATTGTAGAATTTTTTTTTTTTTTTTTTTTGCATAAATGAGTTCATTGTTTAGTATATCTTGCAAAATTAAGTCTATTTTGTAAATAAAACAAACGAAATAACACCTCATGTGACCATATCTTCACGTAGAAAATTTGGGTGGTGAGTCTGCCTTTGACGTTTTTGAGATAACTATGCATTTTGCAACCAAGAATTTAGCACGGATTGATAGGTTTTGATGATCCATTTAGAAATGTTTCCTTATAAATAGAATATAATGAAATAATCATTGAGTCACTTTAATGTTTTCCTCGATAGAAAGTCCTTCACGAACCGTTGCCTGATCCATCACGCATCCCATGCAAAACCCAATCCTTCACGTGGATTTTTCTCGATAAACGGAATGATGCCCGTGAAGTAACCACAAAAATCATACTAAAACTTCATACAAGTTGTTTAAATTTCCACATTAGTGATGTATTAATTAACGAATCGGAAAGTGTGTAACTATCATAGATTACCTTTGTGATGACTGTCTTTGCTTCCGGTAAGTTTTAAATTTTGATCTTAATTTTTCATCTGTTACTACAACACAAAATACAGAAAAATCAAATACATATAAATTTATGCTCAAATCCTGTATGTATTGAAACATGCAGTTATAACACAAATTAAAAGTATGAAAACTGCCTTTTCATCTCGTTAATTATTACTTACATTTGTATACAATTGGGTGTCAAAAGTCGTTTTCGTCCTCGATGGATTTTGTAAAAAAAAATGGGACCATATGTGGCATTATCAACCGCTTACAGATGTGAAAGTGTTGTAACTAAGACTGCAAACTACATGCGATGATAACAAAACAAATGGTGGAAAATATTTAAGTTTGTTGCAGGTACATGCGGCAGAGCTGCTGCAAGTATTTTACCATGCAAATGAGGTTTGTGGCAGGTCTGCAGCAAACATCTAGATTGTCAACTATATGTATTTATATATTAACATATATTACATACAATATGTAACAAACCAACGGCAGTAGTATACCGAAGGATCAATGCACACGATTACATAACACAAATAAAAGTGATAGCTGAAACTGATATAGACTAATCATTCAATATATTACTAGTATTCAATTTCAAAGCTAAATATACTATATCACATATGAATTATAATAAAAAATCATAATTTAACTTAGTTGATTTGGAAATTGGAAATGATAACACTCCTGTCTTATGTAGTCTAAGTGGATCTAGTTGATTTGGAACTTGGAGATGATAATACTCCTGTCTTAAGTAGTCTACGTGGATCTACCAACAAACTGATGATTACCCCTTTTTTATTTTTATATTCTCATTGTAAGCATCAGTCTACATCAAATATAAGCTATGCCCCTTATTCATTACATTGTATAGAAACATAAATATTGTCACCCTTCTGGAAAAAACACTGTTATCTCTACAAAGTAAAACATATCTCCTGTATAATGTCAAAAAACTGACAACTTTTTCTTGCACAAATTCAAATGTGAAGCTCACTATTTTCATTGGTTGACTGAATTTCTCCACTTTTTGTATTATTTCCTGTGATAATTCTAAAGTATTATATTCGTCCAGTCTTTTTGCAAGCACCACAAAATGAAGAGTTTCCTGTAAACATTTTAAATCAAAATAACTTGCTGCAAGTTTGCTTCTAGCTTGCAGCAAAATGGTGTGATTTTCGCAGCATGTTTTCAACTATCGGCGGATACTTGCATAAATCAGCTCTTACAGCTAGTGACATGAAAATTTTACACACGTCTTGGCCTCTCACTGATACTGCCGATGTCTACTGAAATATATGATTCTTGACCAAACCCTTCGAAAAGTTTCGAGTTTCATTTTCTTCCATAGTACGACAGTGTTTTACTGGAATGCTATGCCCTTTGAGCTAACCGGCGAGCACCCATTTGACCCATCTTTCAAAATTACGTATTGTCATCTTCTCTCCTTTCAAGATTGTGTTCATGGAGTTAGTACTCTACCTGTATTGGGTTTTATTCGGATGTTTATTATACTTTCGGAAAACGTTACAGATCAGGGGGGGGGGGGGGGTTTCGGTATCCATAAACCGATTTAACCCTACCGCTGGCTTTTGCTACTGTCTATACATTGTCCTGCTGTCCCCGAGTTCCTATCGTTGTTTATGTTTATTTTTTGTCTTTTTGTGTTTTTCTGTGTAGTTACCTGGCAGATTGTGGTATGAGATTGTAATTTTCAGGCATTGTTGATGTTTCCTGTTATCCACTGTTTTGATATAGAATTGTTCTCCTTTAAAACATTTTTTGTTTCCTGAAGACTTTCTCCAGATCTGCTTCAAGTCTACAGCAAACAAACTAGTTTTAAGGGGTATGATAAATGTGGATCTAAGTTTCAATTGATCATTTGATAAAGTGGAATAACATGTGGGAATAATTGAAGTATCTTATATGCAAAATGTATGAAAATATAAATGACAAAATGAGAAGGCAGGGGACTTATCTCTAGATCACCAGGTTCCTCTAAAAGAAAATGAAATATAGCAACACAGGAAAACAAAATATTATTAAAGTGGTTTACAGGATTAAAACTCTAAAATTTTAATTTGTTTATGTCTTCACATGAATCTTTTTAAAGCAAATCATAGGTAAGTCTATTCACTTCAAACAAATACATGATAGAAATTGTTATATATCTGCTTGGCTTGAATTAAATAGAAAAAAGAAGGGAAACGGGGAATGTGTCAAAGAGACAACGACCCAAAGGGGAGTAATAACAACTGAAAGCCACCATAAGATCTTCAATGTTTATTCATGTGTTTTACATTTTGCATGTTTATATAAACTGTTTACACATGGCTATAATCAGACATTGTTACAATTAACGACGTGCACCGAGTTCTGTGAACTTTCATGGATTTTCTATCTTCAGAACGAACAGCTAGGAAAATATATCAACGGTGAAGATACATTTAAATGTTTAATACCCAATCACTGATAAAACCTGGCAATGTCTTTATCAGAAAATTCGGGACTCACTCGCATTTCAAAACTGAAAACAATTCAACATACAAGGGACTTTTAATCAAGTTTCTGGTACACAGGATATTACAAGCAGGATAAGTGCGTAGTATTTATACATGTAAAATTTGGAGCTTAAAGAAGTAAATTCAGCAATCAAATACAATATCCTAAAGAAGTGAAGTAAAGGAAGTGAAGCAAACTTCAGGATCATGTCCGTAGTGTAATATACCATTAAGGAGGGGAGCTTATTAAGGTTGTGATGTGAAGATAATTGAAGTGTTTTGTATGCTAGGTAATGATTCCTCAATTTATGGTACAATTAGAAGACGAGAGAGGGTCTAATTCAAACAATCACGTTTTAAAATTAGAGAATCCTACACATATTTGAAAACTGCTTATTAAAATCAAAATCTATCAAATACAACGAAAAAAATGTACACTATTTATATGAAAGGTACCGCCTTTGACTCTCCCTTTATATTTAATTTACTTTAACTATTCCTTGATTCAAATAAGGTATCGAAAGTTCATGCATAATTCTTATAAATTTTTATTCAGAATTCTTGATTTCCAGCATTGCAATCCAAAGGTCAGAATCGGTCAGTACAAGCTCTCTTCCTCTTTTAAATGACATCAAAGGGTGTTGTTTTAAGCTTTACATTTAAAAAAATAAGTATAAGAAGTAGAAGGGGGCAAGGGTATTTACTGTTATTGGGTAAAATTGATTCTCTGTTGGCTGTTATTGCAAAATATAATGTTGTGTTAATTGTTATTGGGTAGTTCTGTGTTAGCTGTTATGATCAAAATTCAGTTCACTGTTAGCTGTTATTGAACAGTTCAGTTTGGTGTTATTACAAAGATATACCCAAAAATTTCCGCGCCTCTCTCCGCTCGGCGATTTTTCCTTTCAATTCTAAGTTGGAATTACCCCTTTTCAAATCACCCCCCCTGTACCTGCTGCATTATTATATTATTATATAGCTGTTACCTACAACTGTATAAGTTGTTTATAGTCTACTTTTTGACTATTCAGTCGATTTTGTAATTCAACTTTTTATTTGCTGTGGTTAATGTGGTGGCCTGCTTTTTCTTTAGAGTTCAATTTGAAATAAATGTAATATGTTAGCTGTTATTGACTTGATATACACTGTTAGCTGTTATCACTTATTTGAATTATCTGTTATCTGTTATTGGAAAAATCAATTTGCTGTTAGGCTGTTATGGGACCCCCCCCCCCCCCCTTTGTCCCCCTCTTAGAAGTAGTTCAAAAATATTAGCTTCATGTTATAATAGATGGTCTTTTGCGTTAGTAAATACTTTCAAACTGTTTTGTTTTCTTAATTGTTTTAGGGGAACGGTATCATAATATAGCAACATTAGAAATGCCATCATGGAGATATACTTTTATTTGGATTTCGTCTGTACATTTCTATTGAAAATCTATAAAAATGTGTCTTGCTCATGTTGCAATGAACAGATGAATCGTGATTATCAAAGAATAGAAAACGGACCCGAATCTCAAGGAGAATATAATAAAATAGACACTGGAAAACGATATGTTCTAGTAGTTCGTGTTGTTGTTGGATTTTTAGTTAATATTGCAGCATTTGTGGTAATATGCGAAGTACATAAAAATGTTTACAGAGAAGGCATGACAGCCAATGCTTTGTTTATTACAATTGTTGTTTTTACAGTATTAACCTATAGCTTTGTTGAGTTGGCAGTGCTATTTTTAATAAAGTATAGTGACGAACCAGGCGCACATGACCGGAAGTGGTGGATAGTCATATACAGAATTGTTGAGATTGACTTCGATATTCTAGTGCTTTGTTACACAAACGTTTTATCGAAGTGGGTAATGACTGATTTTACTATAGTAACTACAGTGATTTCTTGTGGTGATATGCTTCTAGCTCTAGTAATAATGACAAAAAATTGGCGGGAACTTGACGAAAGCAAATCATTGGCAGGAGCTTTTTGTGAGGTAATCCTGCTTCTCTTAATTGTGCCGACCATAATGCCATTATACGTTATTTATTATTGTTGCACATGCATATGTCAGTGCATTCAAAATTAAGAATAGAATGATTTTTAGTTAGATGTTATTGATACCATTGACCATAGAATAGATAACACGGGTATATTACCAGTGTACAATTGCGAAGAGATGTGGCAGTGTTTAGTATGCAAAATTGTATCACGACTATAGATAATATTTGAAGAAGAAGCAAAAGATATTAGTTATTTCAAATATTATTTATTATCTAAACAAGAACATAACAATAGATCAGAAATAGTTCATAACATTTATATTTGACGACGATAAGCAAGCCTCCACTTTCATATTAAACGAAATTTCATCTATAAAAGACACTTACTTAGATATTTCAAAGGAAGACTGAAATGTTTTGAGGTCCTTCACAACAATTGATCATTTCATTCCGATTCCACAAAACATATAATTTCCAGCACAGAATTTATGTCCACATTGGATCTATGGAAAATCATTATCCCATTTTCTGCTCTGAAACGTTTGAATTAATTTTAACTAATCTATATTCTAATTATGTTGAAATACTTTTCAATTGTTAACCATTTAATTGGATCAGACAAAAACATGGCGTCAATGGAGCACATAGTTTTACACGAAACACTTCTGTAAATAATACCTTTTTTATTAAGCAGATTAGACGCATTATGTCAGATGAGCCTCTATCTACTTACGACCTTATGTTAAGACCACCAAATAGTTCATGTTCTAATTCACCATTCGGATATAGCCCCTATGGTCACGTCATAAAAGAATGCTTGAATGTCATTGAAAAAAAGTATCTCCATGGTATCCGTGCTAAAGGCTCAACCCCGTGCAGCACAATCCACCAACTTGGAGAAATATTTACAACCTCTCATGGGTGCTGTAGAGGGCTTCACCAGAAAATGAATAAAAGAGCAAAATAAGCAAAATAAAGACTTTGATTTTCTTTGGGATTGGATTTAAATCTGTAAGGTTAAGGATTCTGAACGAATAATCTCCGATAGTCAATGTGAAGTAAAACATTATCCTTTTTGCCGATTTAGTCAATAACTTGTCCTAAATTCGTGAAATATATGTCGTTACTGCTGGGAAAACCCCTGGACTTTTGTTATTCCAAGGGCAATCCAACCAACACAGCTTCTACTCTGTCTTAGGAGAAGCTATCACAGAAACATAGATCTGTTTTGCTTTCCTTTGAGATTTTGACAAAGGAGGAAGGACACTGATCTCCCAGTACCCAAATTACACAAGTGCCTATTTAAACAACGGTATATCGCTAGATCTGCCAATTTTTCTACAAAATAACATGTTTACATCCATCGTGACAACTGTAATAGAGGGCCTTCACAAAAATTGTGTCACTTGCTTTTCCATAGACTGTGTATATGAAATGCGGATATTGGGAAACTCTAAATATCTACTTGATATCTTAAACTTCAGATCATTATAGAACTGTAACAGCTTTGAAACTTTTGATTTCTCCACACTTCATACTACTATTCGTCTAAACTGAAATTTGGGCTGAAATATGTAATTCATAGATGTTTAACCTGTGAAAAAGTGAACGGAGATAGATAGATAACAAACATACGTTGTGAATCTCCGAATCTGAGAAATGAACATAAAGGAAGAAGTGATTCAATAGAGTTTCTGATCGACAATATATTTGTTCAGATTAGAGGGCTTGTTTTTTCAACATACTAAAGGAATTCCATTTAACGCAAACAGCGCACCTCATTAAGCCGATCTTTTTCAAACTAATGATAAAAAACTAGCATGTTGGTTTTTTTTCGTTTTAGTTTTTCTAAATGAGCTCAAAATAAAGGATGCTGTAGACACTTCGATATCGACCTGATTCTTTGAACTTCATTTTGAAATTAACATTTAAAAACAAGGCTCTATGGCAAAATACGCTGACTTTATTTTTCAAAGTCAAGTTCCATTTTCTTGATAGCATCATTCCAACAGCGCTGGCTAGTGTAGTCAAAATTTCTCAACTAATTCGCTACTCAAGGATCTGGTGTCGATACAGGGACTTCCTTGATAGAGCCCGTATGCTGACAAAAAGCCTACTTAAGCAAGTTTACGTAACCCATAGCTTGAAGTGATCAATAAAGGCTTTTTACTGTCCACATCACGATCTCCCAGAAAACGACAATAACTTCAATTTCACGGCATTAGATTATATTTTCCTCTTTTCTGACAAAACATTGTTCCTGCGTAATAAACACTATCCCGACTGCCTCTTTAAAGAGCATCGAGCCTAACGATAATTTCGGACAGTTGTTTCTTCTCATAAGATATTTTGTGGTCCTTAATCCACATGTCCCAAATGACCTATTTTCTGTTCTATGTCTTTGAAAAATAGGCAAAACCAAGGATTTTGGAGCAATTATCGGTTCTCATATTGCACAAAACATAAAGGTTTATTGTTTGGTTATTTTTAGATATTTCTTAAAAGTTCTTATACGAGACCTTATTAAAGACAATTGATATCTTCCACGATTGTGTGAAATTACGTCTTTTCCTTAGTGAAATAAACATAAACAATCATAATTCTGCTTTATGATTTTTATTGTACATTGTTGAAGCTGGGTGTTTGGTACTGTAAGCATAACGACAATTTTGATTATATTAACTTCCCATCAATGATATTCTAAGCCCCAATGGAATTTGAACCCCCATTTGAAAAGTTTGGTCAACCTTGGTATTTTGATCAACATCATGGAATATTGAATCCCCTTCTAAAGTATTTATATGACATCAAATACATGCATGTCATTTTTTCTAGTATAACTGTTTAAACACAACTGAGGGAACAATAGTCAAAGAGGTTCAAAATACCATACAGAGGGTCATTTTTCCATGAGGGGTTCAATATTCCATGGATAAAAATTGACCCCTGGTTCAATTTTCTATGGGGGGGGGGGTCAAAATACGATATTACACTGGCACTAGCAAAAGCCAGCATTAGGGTCAACCCGGTTAATGAGTACCCAATCCTCTCCTTTCTCAATCTCGTTTCCCTATAGTATAATAAACATACGAACAAGCCCAATACAGGTAGACTACTTACTCTTTTCCGAGTATCTTGAAAAAGAAAAAAAACGTGACAAAACGTTATTAAGGAAACACGAGTCGAAAAGTGCTCTACGCTAAACTGCCGGCTAGCTCAAGGAACTTAGTCCGCTTGTAGAATACTCTAGCGCTACATCGAAACTTCCCGGAGGGTTTGGTACAGAGTTGTGATGTATTTCAGTAGACATTGGCAGTATCAGTGCGAGGCCACACTGTATTTCTAAAAAGTTCACATCACTGGAATCCAAAGCCAATTTAACAGATTCGTTACGAATATCCTGTCGATATCCACTACTACGTTAAGAATGAAAGTAACGTCCCAATTTCTCTGGATTTCTTTTATCAGTTTCTGGAATTTTAACATTTCCATAAAATCTAGGATGAGAAATGCACTTTGTATATAGCTGTTTGAGAGTCATGTCATATTCAAATATCAAATGTTCATATCTTCTGTAAAACTCCTTAAAAGTATTTAATCATTCACGAAATCTATAACCTTGTTGTAAAACTTTGGACATGAGAGTTAGGTCAAGTTCATTAAAATCGTCAAGAATACAACAAACGCGTGCAGATCGTGCCAGCTGAGATATGTACATTCCGTAGGGTGGCGGTAGAAGAACGTGGTCGTCTAGAAAAGATAAATAAGCAATAGTTAAATCAAAATCACCCCTTTTATCATAAATTTCAGTTTTTATTTTACTACAGTAAATAATGATACTTAGAACCAGAAAAAGGGGTAGAATTAAGAATCATTGTTTGATTCCACGAGGCGGACTATGCTTCCCTGATGATACTTTAAATGTCTTGCTTGTATTGGTTCACATTGTTAGTGTTTAAGTCATGTGGAGTTCTTGTTCAGTTCGTGTTATTGTTTGGTCTTTTTTTGAAATCTATTGGCCTTTGTTATTTAGAATCGTCCCTCTTTCTGCTTTTCTTATTTAGATTTGTCCATCTTTCTGCTTCGATATTTTTTTTTATGTATTTCTTCATTTGCGAAGACATACCAGATATAACTTACGGCTTTCACGGTAGTTCACACTATAACTGTCTTTTAGTTCTGAATGTTATTGTTTTATTTTTGTACCTAGTGGCTGTTTTGCTTATTTATTTCTTATAAGGCGGGTGTTTTATAAGAAGCAGGAGATGCTAACTCTACCGGTACACCTGATCATTACCATGGTTTTTTATTGGGTCCGTATTGTTCATCTTTGTGTGTGTGTGTCTTCATTTTTCTTTTCTGTGCCGTACCCATGTTGTGTCTCTGTTTTCCCCCTTTTTTGTTTCTTGTGTTGCCATTGTCCTTGGATTGTTCGCTTTTGAATTGACGGTTCGGTTCTCACTTACTTTACTACTCTATTTTGCCATGTCTCTTAAATTTGAGTTTTATAATGCCACATTCCGTGTTACCCGGTATTCTACTGTCGTTGATTTTATCCTAAATTGTCTATTTTGCTGGAAAAGTGTTTAAATAGGGATACCTTTAATCATAACGTAATAATCCAAAAATATCAGACAAATATCACAAAATATGATTCAAATGCGCAGCAATAATCATCGGTCCTCACTAGATATAGTCATCTTTGTAACCGTCTAATTCATCAAGCCTTCGAAAAATTTCAGTCTTCTATGATCATTTAAAAGGGTTCAATGTAGATATCAGTCACTGAAGGAAAAATTGAAGTTTCGGTCCAAACTGTGATTCAAGATTCATGTTTTACTAAATACTAGGATCAACAAGTCTTTAAGCTGTCTACGACCTTTCAATCGCAATTTCTGTTGAGTTTCTACCGGACATTTCAGCAATAAAAAGTGTGGTTTTGCGCGCATTTTAAACGGTTTTACCCACTATTCCTTTTGAAATGCCTAGCTGTACCAAGTCAGTACCATTGCGGCTGACATTTTCCGGTGGTTTTTCAACTGCTTTCTATGTTTGCCTCTTGTTCTATAGCTTTTGGAAAATCGTTACCCCTATTTAATCTGTCTACGATTCATCAAACCTTTAATCATGGTTAACAGTTTTGGGGTTGATAAAAAATAGGCAAATTGTCGATCTATTTTCAGTGCATTAGTAATATGAAAATATTTTAAGGTAAACAAAAGTAATTGTTAAGAAGACACAAATTTCTCTTTTGCATTTTATCAGCTAATAAGGTTATGTGTATTTTCATAGAAAACCCAGTTACAAAAACAATTCCATATGGTTACAGATGTAGTGTTCTAGGATGACAGAAATAAGTGCTAAATATATGGGCGTGTAACGATACCGTTTAAGCTTTGTCTATGGAAAAAAGAGAGAATACAATCTTCTTCAAGACTTTTTCTCCTTCAACGAATAATAACACACTTTGTAAAGTAAGTGAGAAGCGAAACGTCACTAACCGTCGTGCTAACTCTTAGTTTTTGCAGATACACATTTTGCAGCAAAACAGTCTCTATAAGAATGACATTTAATTGATAACTTTTAAAAAATGTTTAAAAAGTTGTGCATTTTATTAAAGAAGTATTCCTCAATACAAATGGCGAAATTATTTCATATAACAATATATCTATCCAAATAACAAAAATATAATCTATACGTTAAATATTTTTTTAGCACAAAATACGTGTTTCGAAATTGAGAAACAGCTTTCGGGATTAAGGTCAAAATAAAGAGTAATACATTCATATGAGTAGTTGAAAGGGGCAATATTTGAATCTAAAAAATCAGCTAATCAAGAATTCATTGATTTTATATCTTATTACCATTGAAGTCGGCGTTTGTAGACATCTCTTGTATGCAGGGTAACTCGCAGATGCACATAATTGTTAATTACAACTCTTCTCGTCTTTAAATTTCATCACAATCTCTAAGATTAAGGCGTTTCTTTGGTAATAATTGGATCTCCAGACACAGTTTAACAAAATAACATCATTCTGCCTATCGCATCCTGAAGCAGTTGTACTTGTAGAAAGTGCCACAAATTACGTATAGACAGCAGATCACACTTAAAAAACGGTATGTCAGAACATTGAGGTATTAACATAAAAGGAGCTATAACAAAAAAAATTGTTGTTTTTTATGACCCGCAGAGCCATTTAGTCAAGATATTGGATTTATCTAATTAGCATCCATTTGACGCTACCCGTTTGGTGAATATCTGCGATGCCGCCGATAGTAATCAAGTAAATCACGTGATTTGTTACATTGTCTGATAAGTGGAGAACAGAGCAGGGATCCTGTCTCTTCAATTCAAAGGTGTTGTTGTTGTTACAGGTACTTCCCATTGGTTACATGAAATTGAATGGCGTAATAATTATTATTATCCTGATTTCATAGTATTTCTCGCAATTTGATTGGCTGATATTGTAATAATTAATTTCCGCATTAAGTCAATTTGAATTACCTCCCTTACACCATTGACTATTGAACACCGAGTTGCCTCCCCTTATAATGTGAGTGACGTAGATGCAATATGGCGGCGACCGGAGCGAAGCGCTTCGGACAGACAACCGGGGAAGAAGCAATGCAGAAACGCCTTAAAATAACCGCCGTAAACACACTCCGTGCAAATAAGAAAGCAGGAAACACATTACGGGAATATTTAAAGGAAGCGGGGCAGGATATGCAGTTTGAGGAGCTTGGTGAAGTTCAACTGGGTGAAATTTTGGGACAATTTTATATCAACGCAAGGAAATCTAACGGACAACATTACAAGATAACGTCTTTGGGAAATATTAGATATGGATTGAATATGTACCTACGGTCGCCGCCTCAAAATAAAACATTCGACATTATTAAAGACACTGCGTTCAGTGATGAAAATATAAATTTCAAAGCTGCCATCGCAAAAATCTAAAGAATGGGACTTGGAACTATTGACCACCTCCTCAGTATCAATGAAAATGACTTGATTAAATTGTACAATTCAATCTATTGTTGACCAAATACACCATCAGGACTTTACACAAAAGTACAATTTGACATTCGTCTGTACTTCTTTAGAAGGGGACAAGAGAACATGCATTTAATGACAAAAAAAATATTCGGTGTTGACACAGATCCTACAACAGGGCTAAAAGTTGTCCGAAAATTAGAGGGGGATATGACCAAAAACCACAGGGAAACTGACAAGGAAGAGAGTTCTAGAATCATGCCTGAAGTGAAAGGTATAATATAAGAAAAACTCACTACAAACTGAAACATAATCACTATCATGAAAGTGCGAATGGGAAAAATGATTGACTTGCATTCTCAGTAAAGTTTACTTACATTCTAAATTTTTTGTCGTCTGATATATCCGAATTTTTCTCAATTAAAACGATATTTTTTACATAATTCAAGATATGATTGTTGCATCCCATTTTCTTAATACTTCTTGTTAAACGTGTGTTCTGTATCTTAGTTTTTTTCTTTTCAACACACATATTAAAATCGACAAATTGATTGTCTTCGGGTCAGTTATTTGACTTAAACGCCATTTTAAGAACAACAACACCATCAACAGTTTAAAATCTATATATTATAAGACTTGAAAACATTTCGTACAGTTTAAGTCATTTTGCACAAATAAAATCCAAGGGATAAAAGATATATACTGAAACAAACGAAGGTGGTCAAGAACTTCATCGTTATAGTTAACTCGTGTACTCAGATACCTGAAAGCGAAATTTTCTTGCATATGTGCGACAGTTTTTTTGTGTATCACTGCTGTATTCTTTTCCATGGTGTAAGTTCCAAGATTTCATTTTGACTCTACTATTCTGTCAAGTTATATTGAGAACTTTGCAAAAGTGTTTTAAATATTAACTCACTCCAATTTGAATTTGCAATTCCAATGATTGCAAATCTTGTGCCACCATTTTTGAGAATGACCAAGAAGTTTGAATAAATCGCAAAGAGCTGAACAAAATCATATTTTTAACTCTAAATCTTATGATTTAACACAGCAGCAATTTAAAAATATGAGAATTTCAAAATCCAATGGAAAATACAGTTTCGTATGGTATTTCACTACATTTTACGAAAGGATATGGAGTAAATGAACAAGAGACCATAAAACATATGTTAACTCCAACCTCAAATAATTTAAATGAGCTGTATGGCCATTTCGGAAATTAATTCCTCATCAGCAGCACTAGAACCAAAACATTGGAAATCCACGATCTAAAAAATGTCCAAAAATGCATAAAACCAAATGAATTCCGAATAATCAGTAAATATCAAATATTTGTATTTCTCGTGGGACTTTAAAATAATTTATAGGACTTTTACTACTGCCATGGGATTTCTTTAACTTCAATGGGAACATTTTTCCATTGGCAATACTAGTAATTCAAACTCCGATTTGGAATAGTGAAAAAATAGTAAAATCTCATGGGAAAATGCATTTTCTAATAGAATTATCAAATTTCTATACTTTTTAAATTGCAGAAGTGTAAAAGTGTATAAACATATCAATTTTGGTTGAATTTTGGCTTTTTTGGTTATTTGTTCTCTATCAGCTTTTACACGTTTTTCGGTTCAAGGACTTCCAAATGATTTGGTTTGATCTGCACTGAAGAGACATATGTGCGCATATGCAGAAAAAAAATAACAGTAGTTCGGTATTTCGTTATCAACTAACTAATTTGAATTTCGCAAGTCTCGTGTTTTTTTCCAAATTAATAACACTTATGTGGTAGCTGTCAAAACTGGTTGGACAAGATTCGCAATAACTGGGATTGCAAATTTAAATTGCAATTAGTTTATTATTGAATACCTTTTGAATACCACACTCACTTTTTTTTATGTGACTGACTTGTTATGTGACTTTACAGTTTAGAGTGTAAACATTTTTTATGTATTCAAAATAATTGTAACTTCTTTGTACTTCATAAGTTGTAGAAATTCGCGGCAATATAGAAATCTGAAAATGAGTCCGGTCCATCATTTTAAAACTCAAAGAATAAAAATGTTTCATTTGTAAAGCGTAGAACTGCATTGCAAAAATTGGGAATCGTTTAATATTTTCAAAATACGCATTTGTTTTCAATATTTAAAACGTTGTTACTTTCATTGATATCATTTTTATTTGTTTTGTGAACACCCAAGTAAATTATGATTATTTTTTGGAGTACAATAACCAACTATAGCATAGATCAGAGTCAACTTTACCCCACTACACGATAAACTATAGCATATAAATTACATTTTTAAGCATCAATCGTTCAGTAAGCTCTTTGTTTGCACAATATTGAGCATTTATTTACATTATTGTACTCTTTTCACAAATCGAATATTAAAGCAGCCGTTTGGTGGTGATTAGCAAACGAAATATGAAGTTTTATGTCCGACTGCACTATTATTAAAATCCATCATAGTAAACTATCGCTCCTCTCGAGTTTTCATGCAAGAAAACTGTAGCCCTCGTGCAAGTAAACTTTCGCTCTCAAGACAGAACCCTGTCGCATTTACTGGAATTTTCAGCTGTTACTATATGATGCGGCTTGACAACGATGAACATAGGTTGCTAAATGCGAAAGACATGTTTTGTAAAAATAACAGATGTTTTAATAATGTAATTATTACCTAAAATCATAAATAGGTAAAATGCCTTTAAAATATGTCAAATTTTAAATTATTCTAATGTAAAGATATTTTGTAATCATAATAATGCTCATGACTTATATATTTCAACGTCAAATACTAATTTCTGTCAGACAAAATTGTATTTTTATCCTAAATACCACATTTTTTGTCTAACTGATTGTTTATTTTCCCATAATACATCTGGAACACACAAGTCAATTTCGCAGGGAATGCAAGTCAACCGTTTTTCCCTTTCGCACTCTCATGATAGTGATAATGTATAAAATGGCGACTTCAAGACGTAGAACAGTAATAAAAACATTGATTGATAGCTATATTTGAATTCATATGCGATGCCAGTGTAACAGGTTACATGTTTATTGAATGTTTTACATGCTTTGATTTATTGCTGTTCTTCAGTGGTTAATTTCAACGAACAAAATCTTCATTTTTGATTTAAACATATTTTATTAGCTCAAAATAGCAAAAGGGATCAGACAAAAGTTATACCAACTTATAACGTCTTCTCCTACATAGTTACATACAAATAATAAGTGTTTGTGTGTGTGTGTGTTGAATTATTATGCAAAAAAGCGGTTTGTCCCCTTAATGTAAGCATGGACGCTCTTAACAATGCGTTCGTTTTCAGCATTAGTCAGGGTAATATTTCCTTTAGTAAGAAGAGTAAGGTCTATCTGACAAGTATTCGGTAGCCATACAAGACTCTGTATCATTACATTTCGTAAGTTAACATAATTTGAACACTCGAAAAAATAATGGAAAGAACTTTCGAAAGGAGCTCCACAACGACAAGATGGATCTGATATTATATTCACTCTGTATAAATCAGAATTTAAAAAGGACGCAGAACATCTCAGTTGAGTTAATATGATATTTAATTTTCTAGCACCAAATGAAAAGTAAGGTGGTATTTTGAATTTGTGGGTAGCTAATGTCTTTAAGCCACTTTTAAATTTGGAAATTGAGTCAGAATTGCGCAATTCAACACTCAAATTATTCCAAGATCTAACTGTAGATGGAATGTTGTAGACAAGCGACAAAATGGGAGAATTATATCGTCTGCATTTCGCAAAGGGTAAGTTGTCATACTTTGAAAACTTGGTGGTATTAAATCGTATAGATAAGCAGGGATTCTATTATTTTTAATATTATAAAAAAGTTGCAATTTTCTTCTTTCTCTTCGGATATTCAGTGGTTCCCAGCCTGTTTCAAGATATAACATGTTAGAGCTAGTGAAGGATGGGAGACCCGTTACAATTCGAGCTGCCTCGAGTTGTAATTGTTCAAGTCTCGAGGCATTTCCAATTCCACAGTTATCCCATAACTCACTAGCGTATTCAAATAGAGGTCGTATATATGTTAGGTACAATTTTTCTAAATTATTCCTACACAATTTATATTTCATTTTACGAAGAACGTTTAAATGTTTTGTTACAGACGACACTATATTATCAACATGAACATTCCATTTAGCATCACTACTGAAGGTAACGCCAAGATGCTTATGATACTGAGTAATTTGTATGTGTTTATCATTGAAAGTAAAAGTTAGATTCGGGGTTTGAACATTTGCAAAAAGCATTATTTCAGTTTTATCTGGATTAAATGACATCATCCACTTTTGGGACCAGTCATATAACTCATTCAGGTCATGATTAATTGCAGACTGAATCTGTTCTCCGTCATCACCTGAGTAATTCAAAGAAGTATCATCTGCAAAAAGTCTACAAAGAGATTTCAGTTTATCAGCAATATCATTTATATATATAATAAATAAGAGGGGACCTAAAACTGACCCTTGGGAAACACCAGCATTTATTGGTTCGAGAGAAGATGCAGAGTTATTTATAACAACTCTTTGTTTTCTGTTGTATAGGTAATTCTTAAACCAATCTAACAATTTTCCCTTTATTCCATATGATTCCATTTTATGAAGTAAATCTTCATCTTGTGTTTATAAACATATGGTAGCGTACATCAAAGTAGAAGCAGTTTGAAATTGTGGAAAGAACTGACAAATTACAAATAGAAATATAGGATCAAACTTTAAAGGGTATCAAATGTGTAGTACACTATCACCTGAAAACCAGTAAAAATTAACCTTAAGCCATAATAAAATAATTCCTAGATTCTTATCCAAATTTTGAGCGGTTTGAGGAATTATATTTTTTATTTTTTATCAAATTTAATGAAAAATGCTGTCATTTTAATGATATTAACCTTAATTGACCAAAATATGAAAGTAAAAAGATCTCGAAACATACTAATCAGTCGCAATTGGTCCAACATTTTTATTTGTTGTAACCAATTATTTATTTATTTATTTATTTTTAGATTTTGTATTTATCCTTTTTCAAAGTCTCATAAGAGTATATAATTCTTTATTTTGACTTTTTTATTTATATATATATAGGCCAAATACTTAAGTTTGAAAAAAAACACTTTGATCAACTTATCTGAAAGTCAATTTCTTTCAATCCTTCATGCCGTCAGTGATACTTTTGAAGAAAAAAAATACTAGTTAATAAGTTAAATTTGTTTCAATGGTTTCAGAGTAGATGATGAAAATGATCTTCCAAAAAAGTTTCCCGATTAGGTGAGATAAAAAAAAACGGAATACATCACATGATCAAAAATTTGAAAATAGAAAATGATTGAATACTATGCCTCTATCTTAAAAAAACAATGATATACTCACAACAAATACAATGACGTATCAAATCTTTATACAATAATATTAATTATGTATGGTAGAGTAATAATTTAACAGTTCATGCCTAAAAATTTAAAACACATAACTTTATTCATAATTAAAAACATTATAATTACCATTCTAATGTTAATTAAAGAAAACAATAGTAAAATCTGACAAAATGGTAGTAATCTTAAATAACTATAGTTCGATTGCAAATGAATGACATAACAGTAGCCGACATAAAAAATAAAATCTGATTGAAGTTTATATCAACGAAACTTGCAAAATAATTACATAATGTTGGGGTTGACAAAAAAGATGCTTTTTCCAAAATAAATACTACAGTAGGTATGTAATGAAAGCGAAATTTCTCTAGAAATCAGTCCTTAGTCAAATGTAGAATACGTTGAATCAAAAATATTGAGAAAAATAGTTGATTGTTTTATAAAAAAAAACAAGCGGTTTGGTCAAATTTCAGCAAAAAAAAATCAATGCGTCATTAATAAGAAAACTATTACGATCAGTTAATAATTGTTAATTAAAAATACAGTTCCTTCATATGTCCTGAATTGATAATTGAGTAAGGATTTATTCAAACAAAGTGGTTTCTCTCCAAAATCATGCAAGTAGCTAAATCTAAATTTATCAAAATGAGAACTTTCTAAAAATTCACATTTTAAGACCTTAGTCTTATTTAATAAGTCTTTTAAAATACGACAAAGGTCTTTTTCACAAATTTGTAGGTAAAAGTTTACATCGCTAGTACTTAAAGATATTTTAAGATGCACCGGTTCTCGTTCCGATCAAAGGAAATCAAATGAACAAGATTTTGAATTATCTGAAAAAGAACCTCCCATCCCAATATTTATTTCATTTAATATTTTTTCTGCTTTTATTTTCTAACTCTAAATAACATTGGTTGGTAATATCTCATTACAACAATTTTTAGTTCAAAACCTGTTTGGCAGGAATCCAACATCATTACAAAGTTTTTCTATTCTGTGGTTCAACAAAGTCATTGGTAGAAATTAAATTGAAATAATTCAACATTTTTTTTGTCAAATTGCATCCTATAGAGGCTGCTAAATGGTTCGGAACTATATTGTGGACAAAAAGACAAACAATGTCTGTTGTCCACCAAAAAAGGTCATTTATTCTCATTCTACATTCATCGTGGATGGTACAGTTAACCTTCACGTCCTTTTTGGCTAATTACAAATCTAATGAGGATCCTTTGTGTGCAAAAAGATATAGCGAAAAAAAAACTGTCGGTAAATGCTAATTATTTCCCCTTTATATTTTTTTTGCAGTAAATTGCTAATTATTTTTACCAGTGTATGAAATAAGACCTTTGGTATTTTTTTCTCCCATAAACATAAATATATTTGCAGATAAAGAAAAGATAAATGATAACGACGAAAGTAACATCTACTTTTGACCCTAGAATTATAAATTATAAAATATCATATTTTAATACAGTACTCAGTATTTGCATAAAATTATAACTAATATTCATAAAAGTTGGATGGTGAAATTATTTATGAATGATATAAAAATAATGTAATATATGCAATTACATTAAAACACTGTCATACACTGTCATGGATAGTGTTTAACTAATAATAATACAAAAAGATATTAAGATCAAAAAGTGATATACAGTACTGGATAATACCGGCAAAACGGGAAAAAACTTTTTTGTGTTCCATTCTTTTTACTTGTTAAGTCCCAAATGTAATGTTTATGTGTATCTTATATGTTAATAACAGAATTGTCAAAAGCCGACCTCCAAAGGGTAAAAAACAGCAGGTGCAAAACTGTATATCACAATGGACCCTACCTGGTACAGGCAATTTCAAAAGAATGGGGTTTAAACCGGTTTGACGTCGTGCCAAATCTCCCCATTCTCACTTTGATTTTGTTTTGTATTCATCTCTATATGGATTCATAAATTTAAATTCAATTGAAGATATAATCAACATATCGCAAGAAAACGGGCTTTGAAGTTTAATACTGCATAAGAGATTATTTTCTTTAGCTTAATTACCGGATACTGTGATAACGCAAAAATTGAACATCGCTAAATATATTTATATGAGAATTTATAAAATAAATAATTACAGATTATGAATACATATATGACAATCTACGAAAATTAAATCAAGGGACACGCGTAAATAACCATTTAAATTATGTTACATTTTTTCAACGAATAGTCTTTGCATAGGTATGTTTTGGTTGATTCGGGGTAAACCAAAGCCCAAAACGCGCACTGACTTTGAATCAGCATAGGACTTGCCGCCAGTGTTCCATTCTAGTCGCAAATAACAAACGAATCAACTACATCACATAAGTAGAGCACAGAAAACAAAAATGTGGAAGAACATTCAGCAAAATATATCTTGCTTTATTCCTTATTCTGGCCTATCATTGTGAATAAAAATAGTTTGTCAGTTGTTCAATGTTCATGACATCATTTGAAATGTTTAATTCATTGCAAACTTCTATTAGTTTTGTTTTCGCTTTATCAACACTTTCATCAAGAGCAACAAAATGAGCATATGGTCTTGGAAATGCAAATTCGTCGTGGTTCATGTCCTCAAATTCTCTGATGAACAATATTTCCTTTGTTTCACATAAGGATTTGATTCTGTCAATTATCCATGGTGTTGACAATGGTAGTCGGTGTAAAAAGGAATACAAGTAACAACCAACAGCAAACTTTCTCGCTGTTTCCTGGAAAATTGGTTTGATTCCACAAGAAATAAGTGTATGGATGAGAAAAATGTCCATTTTATGTGTGTCCCTAAACACTGCACATCTACGATGACATCCTGGTCGGCTATTTATCTCAATCAGCTGAAATCCGGAATTTGTGAGTTTCAGTTCGACATTAAATACGCCGTTTTTTAATCCTATTTTCTTGCAGATGTTATACCCGGATGTCATCAACTCGTTTTCTTGGTTTCCTGAAAGGCAAGATGTAGAACACGTTGTAGTGTCCGAAAATGCATTTGGCAGGCCATCTAAATCCCTAAATTTTGGTCCCATTGTACTTGGAATACATTGTAATAGTTCACCGTTGAATAAGATCACTTCAACTTGATAGCTATTTCCCGGCAAAAAATCAACAAGCGCCATGCTGTTGCCATATCTACAACCAAATCCACTACGTTCAGTTTCGGACAGTATTGTCAACTCCTGGTACTTTTCAATGCAATCATCCTTCGATAATACCTCGGTTACTCCATTTGAATAGCATCCAAATTCTGGTTTCAGTACTGCTGGATATGTCAGATCTGTAGCTTTGTTGATGTCATCCTCATTATTTATTCTATATGATAAAATGGAATAACCAGCTGTCTCATTGTCAGACCTAAGTACCTCGTTAACCATGTGCTTACTCTTAATGCACTGAATGACCTTTGGATTTATTCCTATCAGGCCTAACTTTTGGCACAAAAGAGACGTCAGGTAAAGATATTCATCAAAGAAAGTAAAACAAGCAGACAATTCCTTTACTTTACTACCAAGTAGGTCTATAATCTGTTTTGCATGGATTCCTTCATCTGCTTCAATGCTACTTCCAGTCTCCCGTATTGGATACTGTACAAAAGTGTGTATGTAATCAGCTGAGTATTTATCTTCTTCAGCATCAATAAGCACAATCTAAAAAATTTAAACAAATAATTACAAACGATTTTTATGCGTTTATGTTGAAATTTAAACATATAAGGGATTAATATGGTCTCAACAACAATACATATATTTATAATAATAATACAAAGCACTACTTACCATAAAGAACAAACATTAGTTACGTAAGGTATGTTTCTTGTATTATCTGAATAGTGCTTGTTAATGAAATTTGTACATTTAATTCCACACAAACAACTGGCATGTAACCTTTATGAGTAGGGTGCCAAAAAGACAATTTTTCCGAATTTTGATTCAGAAAAACGCAAACCTGCATTACACATCTTTGGAAAGAGGAAACCAGGGCGCATCGAAAATATGATTGGCTATTGTCACAATTTAAATAGGATCTAAATTAAGAAACTGAGTTTTGTAACTTTTGATTCAACTGAAAGTTAGGTTCGTTTCCTTAGTAAAACTACAATCATATATTGAATACTTGCTTTATATTTAATTGGAGTAATTTGTGTGTCTTTATTCAACTATTTTAAATGTTGTCATTTGTTCTAAATGTCTCTCATTACAAAAATTGCACCTCCAAAATATGGGGCTTTTTTAGTCATAAATCAATCTTTTATGAAAAAATGGTTTGAATTAAAGTTCATAAAATAAAGCATGTTAGACCCTTTGATCTCACTTATAGATATACTGATGATATTCTTTCCATCAATAACGTATCTTTCGCTAAAAGATTCAATTAGTATAAATCAATAAATCATAAATCAATCTTTTATGAAAAAATGGTTTGAATTAAAGTTCATAAAATAAAGCATGTTAGACCCTTTGATCTCACTTATAGATATACTGATGATATTCTTTCCATCAATAACGTATCTTTCGCTAAAAGATTNAATTAGTATATCCACCAGAACTAGACAACAGAAAAGACTACATCTATTTTGGACTTACATTTCGAATTTGATGAAAATGGTGATCTCAGTACAAAAATTAACGACAAAAGGGGCGATTTTAATTTCAAAATTATCAATTTCCCTAACATGGACGGTAATGCTGCAGCTTTTCCTGCTTATGGAGTGTATGTTTCATAGTTGATCCGTTACGCGAGAGCTAGCACAAATTATACGGACTTTCTCATTTGAAATAGTTCTCTCTGTGACCACCTTATTAAACAAGGCTTAAAACAACTGCATCTCATACGATTATCAAAAAAGTTCTTTAATAGATACAAGTCCCTTCTGGAAAAATTTGCAGTCTGTGGGTTACTTAACCTAGTACTTTATTTCTTTTTCCCTTTTTTGTATTATGAGTGCTTTGTTTGCAAAAATAAACCAGAGGCTCACATGAGCCTTTATCGCTCAATTGGCCACTGGTTTAATACATTTGGAATGTTATCAAAGATAGAGCAATTCTTTTTAATTAGGTGCAACATAAAAAGTAAATAGCCATTAATACTGGCAGTAGGTGATCTAAAATCATTACTTTTAAAGAGGGACTACCTGAGGATCATTGTTACTAACTTTGGTTCTAAAAAGGACAACAGTTTCAAATAAGAATATTTTATGAAGGCTTTGTTTCAAAGGGTCATATGTTCCCTGCTGGTAGTCCTCTTAGATGAAGCATCAATATAGAAATCATAAATTTTAAAGGGCACCGCCTACTGACTATTATGTTTAAATTGAAATTAAATTATTCAAGCAACTCCAGAGCAGAAGTTATTTGAATGCATTTCCCGTAGGGTTTAGTTAAACTATGCTCGTGCACTGTCGGCTATCTTGAATTAGATATCAACATAAAAATTACAAACTTTGAAGGGGACCATCTAAAGACTATTATGTTCAAACCTATCAAATCTGTTCAAGGGGCTCCAGAGCAGAAGAATTTTGCATGTATTTCCCACATATTTAACTACGTTCCCTTCTAGCAGCCCTCTGTTCGAGGTTTTAACATTAAAATCACAGACTATTACTATCAAATCTGGTTAAGATGGTTTAAGCGGTTCCAGAGTTAAAGGTCTTGAATGCATTTCTCATTGGCTCTTATATTAACATATGTTCGCAATTGGCAGCCTCTTTAATGAGGTATCAGCATAAAGATCACAACTTCGAAGGGGATCTCTCAAGGACTAAAATATCAACTTAAATCAAAATTATTCAATGGTTGCAGAGAAAATCGTTGAATGCATTACCCATAGGGTCTTATAGGTTAAACGTGTTTCCTGCTTGCGGCCATCTTGGGATGATGTTTCAACAGAAACTTCGGTATTTTATTATAAAACGCAAACTATAAAGGGAACCACCCAAGGACTATCGTGTTCAAATTTAATCAAAATTGTTCAAGCGGTTCGAGAAGAAATCTCTGAATCCATTTCCCATAGGGTCAAATGTGAAACTATGTTTTACGCTGGCGGTCATCTTGCACGAAATGCGAACCTTCAGTGCAAATGTAGAAAGTGAAGTCCACGATAAGCGAGACATTTTTTTTTGCAATTTACACTTCAAATGTAATGTAAAATGGTGCTAATAACAAAATAAGCAAACAGAATTTTCAAGAGCAGAAGTCCATTAGACAAAAAGACAAATCAGGAGAAAACCACCGGACAAATTGTGGTCTGCAATGGTCCTCACTTGGTACAGGTGAAACATATTAAATTCGTTAGTAGAATAAAAATGATGACAGGAAACACCTACAATGGAAAAAAGAAAACACATCCACATGCCACAATGTACCAAGGATCTGCACAAGAAAAAAAACAACAGCAAATAAAAGACAAAACACGAACGTTAAAAACTATTTGAAGTTGGGACAGCCGGACTTAGTACCGGCACTAGAAACAGCCAGCGGTAGGATTAAACCGGTAGGATTAAACCGTCCAAACATAACCATCCATACGTCCATACGTCCGTCCATGTGTTATGGTCTCATGTTCATTTACTCCATATCTTTTCGTAAAATATTTAATACAGGAGTTTGTCTTTTATTGCAGTGTGGAGTTGGTAAAACAATTCCCCGTGGTAGAGATGTATGCTCTTTATTTTTCTTAGATAAGGTGTACTTGTACATGAGATAATATCTCATGTGTACATTTTGTTCAATTACTTTTATCTAAATTTATGTTATTCTAAAACCTTAGGATTAACTCCCTCCATCGTAGTTTTGTCCTTAGCTATATTTGATATTACTGATTATTCGGATTTCGTTTGGTTTTATGCATTTTAAACATTTTTGAAATTATTGATATCCTTTGTTTGAGTTCTAGTACTGCTGATAAGGAATTAATTTCCGAAATGGCCATACAGCTCAGTAAAATTATTGCAGTTGGAGTTAACATATGTGTTATGGTCTCATATTCATTTACTCCATATTCTTTCGTAAAATATTATGGATAACCGAACCTCCCCTTTCTCTGTCCGTTTCTTAAAGAATAATAGACATACAAAAAAAAACAAAAGAGGTAGACTACTAACTCCATGGCCACAATCACGAACAGGAAAAGTGTATGGCACTCGGTAGATGTCCTTGGTACTGGATTTGGCTTCTTATTTCGATATTTTTGGGAATTAGTACTTCTTTATTTATCTACTTTTGGATAATGGCTTTCCATATTATTTGATTTCAATGTTGCTGATGAGAGGTTACTCCTTGAAACACGTGTACAGCTTAACGAAATTTACTGTTTTTATGCAACTTCGGTATTTTTTGTATTTTTAAAGATTGGTCATGGAATGCAAGCCGCTAAACTACAGGCTAGCTCAAGGAGCCTTTTCTGCTGGTAAAACAATATCGCACTGCAGAAGAAAAATCAAACTATAAACTTACAGAATGGTTTGGAAAAGAATCATCGTGTATTCTACGTAAAAGAGACAATAACTAATGTACCTGTTTACGGATTGTTTTCAAAAACGCAGGATGGGTAGATCTTACTATGTTGACCATTTTTGCAACACAAACTTAATCCTAAACTTATCCTTAGCTCTATGTTTTATTTTTAGTAACAGCAGCCATGTTGTTCGGTTCGGACTTAAAATTTATATACTTGGAAGTAAATACCCTGGTAATGTTTCAAAATAAGTTTGGTAAGTTTCAGATATCTTTGAAAGAAGTTAAAGCCCGTGCCGAGGACACCAACGCCGTATGCTAACTAGTTGCCATAGTTCACATGACCATTTTGACCAGGTGAGCTAAAAACTACTTGATTTACTAATACACTAGTACACATAACAGCTCGCCATATTGATATACCTGTCATTGGAAGAAATGTGAAATAATACATGAAATACTACATCGATGTCCAAGAAAATGAATTATCAAAGTCTAACACTTTCAAACGTACTAATTTTGAAGAAAAATCATTAACCAAACAGCAATTCAACGATACAAAAATGCTCCAAGTTCCACCCAAAGATAACACCTTGCCTACTATGTACTGGGTTCCTAAGCTTCACAAAAATCCCTACAAACATCGTTTTATTTCGGCATCGAGTAACTGTTCTATCACTAGTTTATCCATCCATTTAACCAGTGCGTTCACCTGTATTAAAGAGTTAGTTATCAAATACTGTGAAAAAACCTATCAAAACTCTGGTGTAAATTACTTTTGGAGTGTAAAAAATTCCATTGAAGTTTTAGATAAATTACTGTCAATAAAAAGACCAGTTTCGTCTATTGACAGTTACGATTTTTCTACACTTTATACAACCCTTCCACATAAATTGATTAAATCAAAATTGGGACAACTTATTAAATGGTCTTTCAAATTTTCTGGTCTACAGTTCATTTGTTGTAATAAAAAGCAAGGATTCTTCTCTAATATCATTTACAATAATCATAGTTCCTGGACTTGTGATGACATGATTAAGGCACTGAATTTTTTGCTGGACAATATTTTTGTTCGTTTTGGCAACATCGTTTATCGACAGGTCATTGGAATTCCCATGGGTACAAACTGTGCACCTCTCATTGCAGATCTTTTTCTGTTCTGTTACGAACGGGACTTTATGAAAAACTACAGAATGGAACCGTACAAAACAATGATCAACTTATTTCAATTTTCAACGATAACAGCAGGTACATCGATATCCTTACTATTGACAATCCCCAGTTTTAGACTATGTCGACCTCATATACCCGCAAGAACTGAAACTTAATAAAGCAAACGATGATTCTAAATACTGCCCATTTCTTGATCTTACTATCATCATTGACTCTGGCAAAATTAAAACTAAAATTTATGATAAAAGGGATGATTTTGATTTCACAATTACTAATTTCCCTTTTCTTGATGGCGACGTTCCTGTAGCTCCATCATACGGGGTGTATATATCACAACTAGTACGATTCGCACGCGTCTGTTCTACTCTTGACGACTTTAATGAGCGTAACCTTACTATCACATCCAAACTTTTACAACAAGGTTACAGATTTCATAAATTGATTAACACCTTTAAGAAGTTTTATAGAAGATATGAAGATTTGATTTCTAAATATGGTGCGACTCGCAAATAGCTTATTACTAAGGGTATTTCTCACCCTCAATTTTATGGAAATGTTGTTAAAAAATGTCAAAAACTGATAAAATATCCAGAAAAACTGGGACGTAACTTACATTCTTTACGTAATAGGGGATATTGACAGGATATTCTTCAGGATTCCGTTAAATTGGCTTTGGGATCCAATGACCTGAAGATATTACAGTTATACTGGTCTCTCACTGATACTGCCGATGTCTACTGAAATCTATGATAATTCTTTACCAAACCCTTCGAGGTGTTTTTAGTTTGATCTTTATTCCGTAGTGCGACAGTGTTTTACCATCAGACTAGGCTCCTTGAGCTAGCCGGCAGTTTAGCGGCGAGCACTCCTCGACCCATCTTTCTAAATTACGTTTTGTCTTTTTCTTTCCTTCTCAAGATTGTGGTCTTGGAGTTAGTAGTCTACCTGTATTGGGTTTTATTTGTATGTTTTATTATACTATAGGGAAACGGGATAGAGAAAGGGGAGGTTTGGGTACCCATAAACCGGTTTAACCTTACCGCTAGCTCTTGCTAGTGTCGGTACCAAGTCCGGCTATCCCGAGTTCCTATCGTTGTCCATGTTTGTCTTTTGTCATTTTATTGTTTTTCTCGTGTGGTTCCCTGGTGGATTGTGGCATGTGATAATTGTGGTTTACGGCCATTGTAGGTGTTTCCTGTTATCTTTCTTATATTAATGTAAAATACACTTTTTTCAATTAACATTGTCATAAGAATTGCTTACAATCGGTGAAATTTGTTACTATAACAAATCAGAAAATATTTTCATTTATCTATAAGATGCCAAAAAACTGTAAAGGAACAAATGAATTTAGTATAAAACGTTTGATTTTTTAAACTATATGTATTAAAATTGGTACTTTACCTTCACTTTTAAGGATT
This sequence comes from Modiolus philippinarum, assembly GCA_002080025.1. Classification (NCBI taxonomy): domain Eukaryota; kingdom Metazoa; phylum Mollusca; class Bivalvia; order Mytilida; family Modiolidae; genus Modiolus; species Modiolus philippinarum. Next base: position 11,966 of record MJUU01053194.1, on the reverse strand, counting down.
TCAGTTTCTCAAAAATTGACTGCCGTGTAAATCCACATGATCTAATCACTAGGACTGTCTTCCCTGACAGTTGTTGGTATTGCTGTTCCATTTTTAATAAGCAATTCTCATTGGTTAGATTTTACTTTGGACTTTTTACCACTTCTCTAGTAAGAAATTATACCAGAAATACATTAAATTAATTATTTAAGCTGAAAATAAAATGAAAAAAAAAATAGAGTAATAGGGTTTAAAAAACTAACAGAAAATTATACAATTTTAACAATACAATATAAAAAAAAGATGTAAACGGACTTTCAGAGTAGTTATAACGAGCATAGTATGAGACTATGAAAGTAATATTCTGCGAATGGCCATGGCAAGTACAAATTATAAATATAATTATGTTTAAAATTAACATAACGGCACTGGGTTAAAACAGACTACTTCGAACTTGAGCGATGGAATTTCATTACAGATCAACGAAAATAAAAATGTATTGACAGCGTTTGGGTCCATTAGAACAAGTACATAGCGTTACACAAAGAACAGCAATAAGCAAAAGCAATGGGACAATTTTGGACCAATGGTTGGGATTTCAAAAATGGTCGTAACACAGCAGTCTGCATAAATGGTGTCAATAAAAATTCATTTTTATTGCTCAGTCATGTTGATACAATAAATAATGATTGTTGTTGTCGAAATATAGAAATAAAAATTAATATTAAAAATAATTAATAATTAATAAATAATTAATAAAAATCATCAAATTGGACAAAAATTCTGTATAAAATATCTTTCAAACAAAATTAAGTAAACGGGAATAGTATTTTTTGTAGTAAAGTCATGGTTCGTAAGTATTCATAAATTTTAAATTTTCCAGTGTATTTATATTAAAACTGTCCCCATTTAATAAAATCTGTAGGGCTTAAAAAGAGCCTGACAACAAGATTCCTCCTATAATTTTCATATACATTAAGTTACGATGTTGAGGTTTTCTAATTGTCATGATTTAAATACAATTTAAAATCTCTGTAGCCATATACTAAATTTTGACGTCAAAATTTATACTTGTGTTTTGACCCAAGACTATATTTTAGCTTGAATTATCTAAACTCATTTTCTGAAAAATACGTACCTTGTAGCAGAACAATGAGTTTGCTTTCCCACAATGCAGAAAAAAAAGCAAGGGAGCAATACTTAAATAACGAAGCACAAGGAAGTATTGGGTACTTTCTTTTGCTGTAAACTTTTTCATAGTTCTGCGAAAACTTTTTATAGATTAAATAAAACTGCGTTATAAATGGAATATTCGGTGGGATTGGAGGTATTAAAGTGATTTATTGGCTCCTTTTTGGATGAGTGTCAAATATTGGCTATTAGGACTTTCTGTCGTTAAAGCAATGCCAAAAATTTAAAAGACGCTTAACCACTCTTATAAACATTACACGATTAAGACATATAACATATAAATAAAACAAAACAAAGAAAATATACCTCCCGAAAAGTGAATCTTAAAGTATTTCCATAATTACGACTGCATTTGAATTACGAACTTATGATCCTGTCATTAATATTTTATAAATAAGCAATGTAGGGATATGGAGTAAATGCACACAAGACAAAGTCTCTACAATTACATGGTAAAATGGACGATACAGTTGCATTACTTATTATCAGTTAGAGCAAAACATAGAATAAAAAGATAACAAGAAACATCTACATGTCATCAAGGAACTGCAAAAATAAAAAAAANAAAAAACAAAAAAAAACAAATAAAAGACATAAAACAAACGTTAACAACGATAGGAACTCGGAACAGCCTGACTTGGTACCGGGACTATAAAAGCAAAGCCAGCGATAGAGTTAAAAGGGTTTATGGGTACCCAACCCTCCATGAAACAAACACTTAAGCTTTCTCACTTGGTTTGAAAGGCACAACTATTCTTAAGACGCCAAGAGAGCAGAAACAAGCTCTTTCTTTAGACTGGTATAGCACTATAGCCATTAAAATAGTGGAAAGACTATTTTGGTTTGATGAGGTTACGATTTTTCAAACGTGCAAAAATTATTAATTCAGTAAATGTACAGATGTTTTTCCATGATATTAACGCAGTTGTATCATCAACAGGCAAATAATAATATCACAGTTGTCTCCAATACACGAATCAAGGTATTAACTGATATTTTTTAGTTTCTTGGTGTTTACATAAACTGTTAACGCCATGGTATATATTTGATACGTAAGCTACAAAAGGTACTGGACTTAGGTTAAAGGAGATGGCACTTGAAATAGCAAGATACCGAAGTTACTGTTAATTTATTTTCTGCATATGCGCATTTCGACAACTTATGTCTCATCAGTGCAGATCAAATCAAAACATTTGGAAGTCCATCAGCCGAAAAAACATGTAAAAGCTGATACAGAACAAATAACCAAAATGATCTAAATAGAAAAGCCAAAATTCAGCTAAGGACAGAGCTTTGCATGAGGGAATTATTCCTTAGTTTTAAACAATTTTTTTTTAAATTTAGATCTTGCAAGTTTCAATAAAGTCGGTTTTCGGGTCAGCACCGAAGCACTGACTACTGGATTGATGAATACCCTGGGGGACTAACATTCCTTTTGATGAGAGTATTGACAATTCAAATTCGTTGGAAGTTCCTTAACGTTTGATTTTTTTTTATTTATTTTATTTTTTTTTTTTTGAAATTTTGGAAATGTATCAAACCTAAATGAACAAATATTGGATTTTTTGTGTTTTCTTTTTTTTTGTCAATCGCCCTGTAATTAAATTGAAAAAATAGGAAATTAAATGATTGTAGCTGTACATAAGTAAATAGGGGTAACTTAATGTGCAATTCAATTAATTGTTCCATTCTTTGGCTTTCAAATGTTTATTTTTTCCATTTGACAAGGTACATTGACACAGAAAAATCGTTTAATGGCAATTGATAACTTTTTCAACCCTGAATACAATGGTTGGTATAGACTAAATAAAAAATCAAAATGACTGATAAACAAGTTTAAATAAACTTATTAAGGAAGTTCATATTTTAAAATAGGATATTTTCTCCGAAAATGTTACTTATATCTGATTTTTAATTATGAAAATGAAATACATGTATTCTGCTATATGAATTCCCTTATTTTTTGGACTTAATATAAGTATTGCATCATATGTTAATTATACAAATATGTTCGTTAGGACATTATATTTGCATCGAACCTATAAACTAATAAAGAAATACGATAACCTTCCAACGAAGAACAACAATAAAAGAGTTGCTCCGTTGATTCTACAATGTATTTGCAGACTTTGTCTCGTGTGCATTTACTCCATATCCTTCCAATGTTTATTCCAATGTTTAAGCGTCTTATAATAGAATAAATTTAATTCAAGTCACATCTCACATTGCAAAAACAATCCTATTTGGAGGTTTTTTATTTCTTTTCAATTAAAAGCAAAGGTCTTCTGCTAATTTTTAAAACTCTCCAAAACCTTGAATGACTCATTTTTTAAAAATCTGGTCGCAATTAGGAAACAAAAACCGTGCTTTCATTTGCAAAGTATGTTTTTTTTCTATAAACAGAATACCTTTACATGCTTCAATGGAAGGGACAAAAGAATTGGTGATCACAAAAATCAAAGGAACAAATAAAGGGATATGGGGTAAATGTGCATGGAACAAAATTCCTACCAATGCATGGCAATATTAAGCAAATGAAACAACGCTTTCTTGTTCTTCATCTTGAAGTCACCATGAGGCCTTCAACAAAGAGCAAACACTCCTACTTCATAGTAATTTCAAGACCTCCCCCTAACACTAGTTTGAGCGGAATTCATTTGCTAAATGTTGAACAACACCCCATCCATGAAACCTTTTTGGCATGGATGCGGGGTCGTCAACAAGAAAACGTTTAAACAACCACAAGGTACTCATCGAGTTCATTGTTGTTAGAAAACTTGGCAAACAAAATCTGGGGATGTGGGCAATATATATATATTGGTTCATTTGAAGGGAACTACCAATGCGCAGATTTAACAATGTTGGACTGATTTTCAGACGTATATATATATATATATATATAGAGAGAGAGAGAGAGAGAGAGAGAGAGAGAGAGAGAGAGAGATGACAAGAAAAATAGCTAATTTTTTATAAAACAAAAAGTCAAATGTTAAATTTTGGCAAAAAGGGAACAAAGAAGAACAAAGACAAAACAGTCATAATGCACGGAAATAAAAAGACGACATTAAGAACTAAGGCACCCATAATGACATCCCACGAAAACCGGGAGTGACATCAGGTGCTCCGGAAATAGGGAAAGCAGTAACGTTGACAACTTTAAATTGCTAAGAGTTATTTGTATATTCATTGTAATATCATTAATCTACAACTTTTACATTTAGATTGATTAACAAATTGCATTCTGGTGAAGTATTCCGCACTCCTTTTGACATTACTGCATTATCACAAATATATGAAATATACAAAATGTCATTTGCCAGTCTTTTCCAGTCATTATCTTTAATACTCCATAAAATTCCCAAATTGTGGTGTAAAATCTTCATAAATCACATTTTAAAGGGTTAAATGTTCAAATATGCTCAATTGCTGTAGAAATACATATGTGTTATATATCAACTTCAAATGGCTCACATTTACGGACGATACAGTTGCATTACTTATTATCAGTTAGAGCAAAACATAGAATAAAAAGATAACAAGAAACATCTACATGTCATCAAGGAACTGCAAAAATAAAAAAAACAAAAAAAAACAAATAAAAGACATAAAACAAACGTTAACAACGATAGGAACTCGGAACAGCCTGACTTGGTACCGGGACTATAAAAGCAAAGCCAGCGATAGAGTTAAAAGGGTTTATGGGTACCCAACCCTCCATGAAACAAACACTTAAGCTTTCTCACTTGGTTTGAAAGGCACAACTATTCTTAAGACGCCAAGAGAGCAGAAACAAGCTCTTTCTTTAGACTGGTATAGCACTATAGCCATTAAAATAGTGGAAAGACTATTTTGGTTTGATGAGGTTACAATTTTTCAAACGTGCAAAGATTATTAATTCAGTAAATGTACAGATGTTTTTCCATGATATTAACGCAGTTGTATCATTAACAGGCAAATAATAATATCACAGTTGTCTCCAATACACGAATCAAGGTATTAACTCATATTTTTTAGTTTCTTGGTGTTTACATAAACTGTTAACGCCATGGTATATATTTGATACGTAAGCTACAAAAGGTACTGGACTTAGGTTAAAGGAGATGGCACTTGAAATAGCAAAATACCGAAGTTACTGTTAATTTATTTTCTGCATATGCGCATTTCGACAACTTATGTCTCATCAGTGCAGATCAAATCAAAACATTTGGAAGTCCATCAGCCGAAAAAACATGTAAAAGCTGATACAGAACAAATAACCAAAATGATCTAAATAGAAAAGCCAAAATTCAGCTAAGGACAGAGCTTTGCATGAGGGAATTATTCCTTAGTTTTAAACAATTTTTTTTAAAATTTAGATCTTGCAAGTTTCAATAAAGTCGGTTTTCGGGTCAGCACCGAAGCACTGACTACTGGATTGATGAATACCCTGGGGGACTAACAGTCCAACAGCAGAGGCATCGGCCGAGTGGTAATAAATAGCAAGATACAGAAGTTACTGTTAATTCATTTTCTGCATATGCGCATTTCGACAACTTGTATCTCATCAGCGCAGATCAAAAATCAGTAAGACTTTTGAAACACTCATCTTCGCTGATGCTTTGTAAGCATTAATGTGAAGAAGAATTAAATCATCTACGTTACTTAAAAGCTTAGAATATTAAATAAAAAATACACGTGATTTTTAAGAGTTATGTCCCTTAACCTAGGTCTGCCTTCTTAAGTGACCTAGAAACACAATGTCACGAAGATACCATCAAACTTTTATATGTTTTACAGCCATAGTTGAAGTTTGATTCAAGATATATACTTTTTTACAGAGAATAAATAAGATGTTGGTTCTGAATAACTTAAAGGAATTGTCATAATATCTATCTTCGATTTTCACATGAATTTAATTATTGCAGCAGTTTTGACCAGTAATCTTTTTTCAACAGTAAGCATTTCAACTAGTCACCCACACGATAAATCAAAATCAGTGCATTCTGATTTGATACCATAGAAAATATTAAAATATATTGTGAATTAGGCAAGGATGCTTAGATTACCGATTTTACAGTCTAATAATTACATTTCATGAATATTCATTTGAATTCCGTCAGTTTGATAGGTGAACGTCGATCACGTGGCATACCAATGTGAAGTTGCAATTCCCATGAAACACATTTGACCACGTGTTCACGTGGCGGATGAATTTGTAAAAATAAAATCCCAATGTACATGATGTACTTCCCTCTAAATAAAGTTGATTTTTATATTTCGGGTTTAAAATGTAATTATAAGAATTGAATGCATTATTTTGAAGTTTCATAGGGACTATGAAAGGGTTGACCGGGCGCACATTTTCAACATGAAGCGCTACCGCGCTTCATTAAAAATGTGCATCGGTCAACCCTTTCATATCCCAATGAAACTTCAAAATAATGCATTCAATTCTTAAATATAAACAATGGAAGGATATGGAATAAATGCACAACAGACAGTCTCTATCGAATACAAAAAGTCATGGTAGAACCAGGCTTTGATTGTTTTATGTTTTATAATAGAGTGCTAGTCAACGATTTTAAATATACGAAGACTTATAAATATAATATTTACGTAGTTGTATCAGCTAAATGGTCAATAACAATATCACTGTTGTCTCTCAGTCCAGATGTAAGTCAGATATGTTCACATGAACTACCAGATGATCGTTTGGCTGTCTATAACGACTGATTGCGATCTACGTCTACAAAATTTATTCTTTTTTCAGCAGATGTTTAACGATCGTCTTCTTTTTTTTCCAGGTGGTTACGATGTTTCTTCTCCACAAAAAGAACGGAAAATTTACTTTAAAATCTGCGTTTATAATCGGATGACACATATATGACATACCAAATCTGATTTTTCATTGAGTATGTAAAGGTTGCCTCCATCCCAAAAGTACCTGGTTTTTGTGTCCAATTTTAACACTGTTTTCTGCCATTGTGCTGTTTCTACATTAATTTTCATTCATTCATACTGCTTGTGCTTTAGTTTTGAAGCATTCTTATTCATTTTTGTTTATTTGTTTGTCTTTGTCATGCTGTGTAAATTAGTGTTGGATATGAATTGGCGTGATTTTGGATTTTTGATTTTGGAATTCCCCCTTTCCTCACTTTTGCCTCGGTATTCGTTTTGCTGATGTATTTTACCCTTGACACCAGATTTTTACTTTGGTATTTATTTGCCAAGTAAACGACAGAAGGAATTTTGGTTTCATGATAGGGAATTTTATCTTTCAAATCATGCAATTTTTCCATATCATAAGGCTTTCAGATACCATATTTGCAAGGTTATTGTAGAGTTCATGGTGGTTTTTCGATTCACTTCTGAAGGCATGTTAGTTGAATATAAATTTCCAAAAGAAAAAAATCAGAAATCCAAAATACATGGCAATATAAGCACCGAGCGGAAAAAAAAAGAACAATAAAAAAGCCCCACAAATCGAATTCTAATAGTAGTGAGTTCTGTGGTTCTAACCTGAAAACATGTTTTTTTTTAGCATATTTGTATGTACAAATGTATATGTACAATACAGCATCTGATGTCGTTCCCTTTGCCAAATTTTCTTTGTCCATTTTGATTCATGGTCTTGTACTTGTATTTCGTTTGGAAAAACGTTGTTGTTTCACATATAAGTTGGCAAAAATTTAATTTTTTTTTTAAGTAAATTAAGTATCGTAAAAAAAATTGCTGGTATGTTTTCCTAGGTTGATGAGATCTGTATGTCCCAAATCTAATCCCAAAGAAAATACATCATTGTCCCTGCAGACAAAACTTCTAAAGCTTCTAACATAAAGTTCATGTGTTAGTATCACCATTTCTACTGCTTCATTAAGGAGAATGAAATCGACATTTTATCTGACAGCCCTACTTTTAACTATCTATCAGCTTTTACACGTTTTTCGGTTAATGGGCTTCCGAATGTTTTGGTTTGGCCTGTACTGATGAGACAAAAGTTGTCGAAATGTGCATATGCAGAAAATAAACTCACAGTCACTTAGGTATTTTGTTATTTAACCTCAACAGAATGTCGAGGGAAGAGATAATTCTGTGTAAGAATCCTTTGGCATCAAAGTGGATGATGTAAACAGTCACCTTTACAATAGGGTCTGTAAGTCTCGTTCAATTTTGGAACTTTCGGGAACATAATTTGTACCCGGAAGTTGCATTTTAAACAAATATATATGACGTTTCGGACAAGAAATGTGAACGTCATAATCTTGCAACGTCATATTTTGGCGGGAAACGTTTTCAAATAGCAGTTTTATCGTAGTTTCTCGGTGTCACATGACGAGACTTACAGACCCTATAACTAGATATTTAAACGCCATAAGAATCCATACAAATTAAACAACGTCGTCTTGATGAAACACTGAACCACTTTCTATGCTACTTACTATTTTATTTAACATGGTCAGTGCCTTATAAGTTACCTTGACAAAAACCTACTCCAAGAGCAGCGTTTATTACATTTAAACGATCCTCTTTAACAGCTATCTTCAAATAATTTCATCTATTGTCTTTTGATGTTTCTACTCTTTATGCAACTCTGCCACACAATACTATTGAAACCATAAAGGACAAGGCTCGATAAGGGCCTGATTTGGCCCTAAATTTCAGTGAATTTTTAAGTTTCACCTAGATATTTTCTTTAATGTTGGTTTGAAAGTTCAGATACCACTTAAGGGAAAAATACAAAATTTAGAACACATGACGTCACAATAGGTACGGTTCTGACGTCATGTTGAAGCTACTTTTGAACGTTTTCATAGAAATACAAGGAATTTGGCATCTTTTCGAACGGTTTTTCTATACGGAAATATAGAGCACATTCAAGAACCAATTAGATATTTTACCAAATTGTTACTACAGATGCATTGGACCTCCCATATGAATATTTTTGGGGTTCTTGCCTGTGCTCTATGTTTCCTCTTAAGAAAAAGTAGTCAGAATGAGTCAAATTTGTCATTTTTCGAGAAAATGCGCAATTTGTCCCATTTTCTACACTGAAAAACTCTGTAATCGTACATCAATACTTGAGTCATCTTACTTTTAACTGTTAACCTATATCCATAGAACATTTCAACAATATATAATGTGAATTTAAGCAAACTTATTTTTTGAGGCCAAATAAGGCCCTTACCGCACCTACTCCTTTTTGTCTTATACATAGACGTTTCTATGTTTTAACGGAGATAGCAGGTAATGCCTGTATCAAGTCTGGACAATTGCGTTTGCATTTTTTTTCCGGTTGTTTTGCTCCTAATTTGCCTATTTGCCCGTTTGATTTCGGCTCTTGACAAGTATGTCCTGTTATCTTATTGTTACCCTCATTTTAAGTAATTTTCAGGGGCAAAAATTATTTTGTTAAAACCCCATCTGGGTCAAACAAGAAGTATTCTGAGAATAACTTGACCTAGGTGTCAGAATATGTTACTGACAACACTTTTTCGAGATAAAAGGCTTGTTTTTTTAACAGACAATATGATTCATATGGGAAAAACTGTGAGCCGCTTGTAGTTGACCGTTTTTTTTTAAATTTTTTTTTTATTTATTTGTGTTAAACACAGGTATTACAAGGGCTATGACAGGAAAAAAATATTCAGCAAAGCCCATTTATATCAGCTTATACTACATAGATAATGATTTTCTCTTAATAATCCAAATTTAAGGAATAATGACATTAGTTCCATTCCAAATGAGCTTATAATGGAAGAGACTAGTGATACACATAGATCTCCGGTTGTGTTTTCTTCATTTTCCGTGTCCTTGGACTTCGAACGTTTTTATTTACGTCCTCATATTCTTCGGTATTCTGCTGCCGTTGTTTTTCTTAATTATACCAGCTTCAGGTGTCTGCATGGTATTATTTTCCTATTATAGAATTTTGTGAAATTTTCAGTTTAGAAACATAATTGTATTATTGTTCAAAATATGAAATAAAATTTGGGGGTCACCGTGCATTTAAGCGCAAAAAAATGAAATTGAAAATTTCAGGATTGTTCATAGAAATGATAGGGAAAATGACTATTTGAGGGGATAGCTTAAAAATCTATTATAGATTTTGTCCAAACTTTGCATGTGTTTTGAAATCATTATATAGTTTACATATAAGAATTAAAAATTAGAGGTAACCGTTGAAAAAAGAGAGATAAATTACAAAATGTTTATTCCTCTAGTGACATCTATGTTAAATTCTTTTATCAAATTACCTCTCTTGCATAATTTCTGTGTTCTGTAAATCCAGCAACAGATTTAAAGCGCGTGTGTTTTAATTCACATTCTGTACTCAAAATGCTGTAAAAGTGAATAAGAAAAATAATTTTAAATACTTTGGAACTTTCGTTACATTTTAAATAACTATGTTTTAATGAATGAAACCTAAATGAACAAGTATTACACAAAAACGGCGGAATAATACCACTGAGACACTTTAAGGGCATCCCGCCGGCTTGCTCATTTCAGGCTGGATCCTTGTTCTCGCATTTGGTTAGTAACTTTGTTTCAACTATGGAGCCTGTCTTTTTTTCTCAATTTTGGTCATGTCTCTGGACTGTTATTTTTGTAATTGACTATTCAAAGTTCCTTATCAGTAATTTATATGTAAATTCCTTTGCATAGATTGATTCGAATTTATTACCAACGATACATCTGCAAACGAATACTGAAGCAAAACAAGAGAATGGATTATTCTGAAATCAAAAACCGCAAAAAGAAAATAATATTGAAAATACAAAAAATAAAAGATTAAAGGAACCCCAGCACTACAATTGCTAACCCTAATAAAAACAGGAAGCATCATCAGGTGTCCCATTTGGGTAAGCATGATCTGTTCCACTTCGGCATCCGTCGACCTCCCAATGAAAAGCCTGGTTTGTTATAAGCAATGAAGGGAGATGGTGTAAATGCACACAAGACAAATTCTCAACAAATACAAAGAAAACAAAGCAATTGATCAACGCTTTTATTGTTGTTCTTAATCTTGAAGGCAGCATGATGCCTTCAACAATGATGTTTGCTCATACCTCATACCACTAAGCAAGTTCGAGACAGTCCCTAGCACCGGTTTTAGCAGAAGTCATTGCTAAATGTGGCGCAATACTATATCTTTTGTTCATGGATATGCAGTTGTCAACAAACAAAAATGAAGTTGTACAGTGTTCTTTCAATCGCTGTCATTCGTTTTTGACAAAAAGATTAACAGAAGCACAGTAGATATAGTCGTCCTTCAATGAGGTTTTTTTAGAGAAAAATGCCCCGTTTTTGGGGGCGTGTCTTGGTTTTATGATGAGAATATTTGTTGAAACATCAATAAACAGACGGCATTTCTTAGATTGAAAAATATGGCGCTCGAAGAATAAAACTTAGGATAAGCATAACTTCTTCTTATCATATATCATTAGATAATATCATTTTTGTCTCTCAAAAGCATTGTCATATTGAACTACGAGCCTTATTCCGCAAAATCGTTTTCACTTGATTTGTTGTAATTTATGAAAAAAGAGATTCTTTGTCTCTTTTTATTGACGCTACGTACATTAACAAATAAATATACATGGCAGCAGTTTACTTAAAGCAAAAAATATTGTAATTATTTCAATATTTCTATTTGTTTGTGTCCTGGTTTAATTGCGAGAAGTCTTCGTTTTATGGGGCGTTGTCCTGGTTTATGTTGCGACTGTACTGATACTATGGAGAGAAATTAGATATGAAAAAGAAAGGAGATGGGGTAAATGTCAAGGAGACAACATCCCATATCCAGGTTAAAACGACCC